>OX578147.1:143043894-143343894 GCA_951213105.1 Amaurobius ferox | reverse complement strand
TGACTAGGGGTTTGCCTTTTACATTTCACATGATTGATGATTCACTGTTTGATACTTTTTATTAGTTAGGCATTTATTTAATGTTGGGGTTTTTTGAGTTGCAACTTCTCTCTATTCTATCATTGGATTTTCAAACTATTCTTATATATATATATATATATATATATATATGTTACGGTTAAAGTAAAAAATCCCGTTATTATTAATAATAATCACGTCTTTTGGTAAATGTGATAAATATTGCATATTAATCACATTTACCGATAAATATTAATAATTACCGATGAAGTTTGGTGATTGTGATTAATTAAACATAATTTATTGAAACCCTTACTCGTCATTTTTCTGTCATGCGTTAGAAAGTGTATGATATTACATATGTGGCGATTGTGCGTCGCCGGGCCCCGAACCAGGGACCCTTTGGTTACAAGACCGACATTATAATCACTGAGCAAAAGCTAGCTCCTCCTCTGTTCTTATAATTCGGGAACAGGCTCCAAGCATCTTTGATCAGATGTCTTTGCTGCCGCACATACATTAACAGATTAGTAGTAATGAAATTGGGTCAATGTAAAAAATGTTTTATAATAATGAAGATACATTCATTATTTATCACAACAAACAAATTACTTTACACACAAACACCTTAAGGCGACAAAAAAATGCCAACAAATTACACTACAAATACAATAAATGGGAATCTCAAGTGAAACGCGTTGACCCAACTTCATTGGTCATTCTTAATAACAACTGGCTCATGTGATACATTCTCACACATTATTCACTTTAACCGGTTTATTTGACTATTCATCGCATTGACCGTAACATATATGTAGTGTATTCAAAGAGTGAAACCCATTTAAATGATAAGCATGTTAGATTCGTAATATCTTATCTATAGTAATACAATTGTACTTAAAAACTATATCTAATATTGCGGCCTATAAGTAAGATGAAATTAAATATAAGAGCATTCCTTAAGAGTCTTTTAGTTAGTTTCAGCTGATAAGCAATGTCTCTTTAAGTGTAAAAACCCTATTTATAGTCTGATACGTAAATTTCTTAAGGTGAGACATTTTCCGAAGAATATCGAGTCTTCTTGAAGGGTCGTCCATTTCTTTGTCTTCGGGAAATACGACAGAATGCTGACTAGAATTATTTTGAAAGAACTGTAGAGTGGCCTGACTTTAAGATAGATTAGGGAGCTAACTCCCATTCTGAATGGACTCCTTGAGGACTTTGCATAACAAAGGAAGGAAGATGCTTCCAAAATGCTGCCGTCGGTGGATCTTAACGTAGAACGGGACTGACTTTTGTACGTAGGTTCTTATTATGTTATTTTAAATAACTACCCTACTTTAACTCATTTTCTACTACATAAACAAAATTGCGTGTGTGTGCGATCTAAGCGTTATACGACCCTGAAATGGGGCACTTCAGGACCCAAATAGGTGCACCTCGGTGTTATTTCTTTTTAATTTCCAATTAGTTTATGAGCCATTTTTATAGGTTCGAATTTCCCTCGCGACCGCTAAAAACACGCGTAGAGAAAATAAGCGGCTCGAATTTTATCTGAGGCACGGCGGCAAGATCATAGACGAGCGTCTTCCTCGCGAAACTGGCAATTTCAGACGGATGACGCTTTGGTAGTAAGATTTAATATTCAGAAATTTAAAATCCCAAGTTTATAAGCATTCCCTGAAAAAAAAAAATCACTTTCCTACGCTAATAACTTCTAAATTTAGCCATTAAGATCATGGGCGCCCATAGAACTTTTCGCAGGAGAGAGTAAACTACTGACGTCAGTGGGACACATTTAAGGATAAGGTGTACAACATGGACTTGTTTGATGTCCACTTTTGTGCCCTTGAACGACCGGGACGAATGACCCTTCTTGCCCTCCCCTATGGATTCCTAACAAGGTATTTAGAAAATAGTAGTAAGGAAAATAAGGGGGTTCTGGACCCCCTGGAGCCATACTTTAACATGGGGACTCCATCCCCATGTTATAACATAAGACTCCAGATGGAGAGGGGTGGGGCTTCTACATGTCACGTGATTTTTTTTTCTATAAATGGAGATTTTATCAGTCAGATGAGAGTAAGAAGGATGTTATTAATGAGTAGGTAGATAAAGTATATGTTTTGTTTAGGTTGTTTTAGGAGCAGTCATGAAATGCAAATTTCATTCACGGGCGGCAGTCAAAGAAACCCTTCTTGATGTACGGTCTTGCCGGGAGGGTAGAGTTTTAAAATGTTGATTGGTTGTTGATTTGTTGTCGTTTTTAATAAAATGGTTCGCATTTCTGGATACACAGCTGACTTCCGCTTCTTCGAATGGCGTGCTTGTTAGAAAATTGGGAAAGAGTTGTTAAGAGGGCGGAAAAAACCGCCGAAGAGAGCGAGTGTAGTCCTAGCAACCGCCTTCTTTCTCCTTTCGTAGACGTCGGGACGCCATCGATTTGTTTGGATGCGCGGAACTCGACACGCGTTTAATTGCTTTTAGGTGGATGACGAATTAAATTCAGTTTCGGAACAAAGATCGCAATCGTGACACTGCGTAAGAGGTGAAAGAGAAGGGACAAAAATATATTGAATTATTATATATTTTGACTAATACTAGGAGGCTCTGCCGTCTGCCCCTACTCGCCAGCCCCCGTCACTCGCTTCGCGAATCAGGAGGTTCCGCCTCCTACTCTCTTCGCTAGCTATTTCAAGTCAAACTAAAGTTTAAATCGGTCAACTGTTTATTGGATCGTGTTACCCTATTATTTCTCTATAAATGTCTTTATCGAAATTTCATATTTTTGTAGGGTATAGTTTTTGCGGTACGAAACAGAGACGTGCGAAGGAACATTTTTCACTTCAAAAGTGCATAAAAGGTAAAATATCTCGTAAACGACATCAAAATGTGAAAAAAAGGGGGCTCCTTCCTGCAAAAATTCAACGATGCAGATTGTATGTACCACCCTGAAAACATGGGTGATCTTGCTATTATGAGTTTATCCAGGACGCGAACTCGTAGCTCAGATATTTTGCCTTTGACATTAAATAATTCTTAAACTACAGTATATATCGAAAAACGGTTTATTTCAGCGCATTCCCCAAACTTATCTCTGCAAGTTGCAGAGTCCACTTCCACGATAAGAGCTTGCCATTTCATCCCAGTAGCTCAACGGTAGAGCATCGGTTGGCCAGAAAGGAGATGCAGGGTTCGATTCCCGGTTGGAGCAGCAAGGCACTTTACAATTGCACCCGAACCAATCCACCCTGTAAGTGAGTGCAAGTGTGTCCGAAAGTGACGGGTTCAGTGGACTGTGGAAGATGAAGCGCCGATTTCGAATGGAGAGGATAACGACCACGCAGGACCTGGGTAAAAATAGTGGTATCAGGAGGCTAACCTGAGGTAAAAATAGCAGAAGGTGGTCAGTCAGAGGGTCAGTTGCCCGCCAATCTGACGTGAGAGGTCGAGAATGCAGAGTCCACTTCCACGATAAAAGCTTGCCATTTCGTCCCAGTAGCGCAACGGTAGAGCGTCGGCTGACCAGTTCAGAGTTGCAGGGTTCGATTCCCGGTTGGGGCAGCAAGGCACTTTACAAAGTGTACTCAATTTTATATTTTTGTGTTTTTGTGGTACGAAGCAGAGAAACTCGAGGAATGAGAAATGTGTGAAACAGTGTCAGCTGATAGACCCCATAATTCGGCTGAATACCGGTATATGATTTTTTTTTATCCCTAAAATTCTTCATAATTTGAATCTTTACAGTTTGTTTTAATTATTTTCCACGTGTCACAGTTCGAAGATTAGAATTTTTTAGCAATCGCCGCTTCACAAAACAATTCATTTATAATAGCATTTTCAAGTGCTTCATTTATTTTTATTTATTTATTTTTGCAGCTGTTTTAATTGCAATCAGTGTAATATCGCGATATCTTAGTCACAAGAGTATTTCTTTCCCGCCAAAATTTCATTCCAGGAGATAAATTTCAAACCGGACAACATGACAAATCGTGCGTACCCCCCCCTTCGGAACGTACATAACCCCGGTCAAAACGGGACACATGGTAGGTCCAAGGTTTATAGATACTATGTTCATAGCAGAACAATTCGGAAATAGCTCCAAATAAGTTCGGATTTTAAACCTAACTAAATATCCTTGATTCGCATAGCGAAGCGCACGGCTTCGAGCTTCAACGTCATCGTTCCGGTTTTCCGCCAGCCAGTACCGTGAGACTAGCGGATGTATCAACCTGTAGTATCTATAAACCTTGTGGTAGACCTACATTCGGTAATCTCACCCTTACGCAAATTGAAATCCAGAAATATTTTGTATGTTCTAATTCATTTTTTGTACCGAGCACAATAGCTGGATAGTGTGCTTGAGGCTATTTCTGGGGCTTTTATACGAGAATTTGCCTTCGTTAACCCTTCTTCCTTTATGAAATGGGGATCCATTTAATAACTTCAAAAAGTCCTTGACAAAAGCAAATGTGTTTATTTCATTATTCCCTGATCCATTCACTCAAGACATTTCTGCATTCTGTGATCGAGTGGCTAGGCGGCTGCTTAGGTACTTCCAAACAAAGATCGAAGACGAACGGAAAGGGATTATTTATTGGTGGAATGCGCCTCTAAAATCATTTTTGCAGTGCTCTTTTTACATTTTCCTTTCTCTCAACAAATGATTCTTTTGACTATTTTAATAAACGATTCTTTTAAACATTTCAACAGACGATTCTTTCGAACATTGAACACAACAAATGATTTTTGTAAACAGTTTAACAAATGATTTTTTTAAACATTTTAACAAATGATTTTTTTTCAACATTAAAGAGCTGTCCACTTTCCTTCCTTTAAACACCGCCTAATGAAATGGCGTTTTCTTCTTGAAATATCAGAGGAACGGAACGCAATCGCAAATACCTCCTTGTGAATGAGTCCAGTTTTGTGCCGCTCAACTCAAGGACCCGCGTCCACTCGAGTGACGACGGCAGTGGAAAGGAATGTTCCAAACCAACCGCGTTCGCTTTCACTTCTTTTTTCGGGAGTTGTTGCTCTGTTCGTGTTACAAGACACGCGATATTTGGCTTTTCATGAAAAGGGAAGTTAATCGATTCGAGCAGAGAGTAAGGAGTTAAAACTTGATATTAAGATATCGTTTGAGACAATCATTCAGGTGGCGCTGGGGTAAAATAAGGAGTCCTGCGTCGTATGCATTTCTCGAGCGAATGGCTTAATTATATTTATTTAAACTGTCCATTTTGTAAAAATAAATTATTAGCATTTATTTATTTTATTTATTTACTAGCAGCATACCCGTTCTTCGTACGGAGTATATAGTATAAAGAAACTTAAAATTCACAATCATGTGCAAATTCCTATAGTATACTAAATGACATTTTTAATCAAAATATTCTGTTAAAATATTTAATTTAATGCTCCTAAAAAGAAGATTAAAAATCTCTGTTCTCGTTATACAAAATTATGTTCACTGGCAGATCTGAAGAATAAAACATCCTGGCCTCTTTTGTAAGCACATTTACAGAAAATATGGAATTGAATCAATATATGCAAAATAAAAGCGTTAAAATTGTATGGGACCCATACTACTTATATATGCGAATATTAGAAGATATAACCTGTATTAGTAGATTACATGTATAAATTAAAAATATCAATAAACCCATAATCTTTAAACCTGAAGGCAGTAATTGATTCCAATAATACTAAAATGAAAGTGCTAAAATTATATGGGAAGATATACCCGTACTACTTATAATGTCGTAGATTAGAAGACATATCCGAGTGTTAGTAGAAGATTATCCGTATTACAATATGAGTCTCAAAAATCTTTGCCAAAATAAAACAGATGACGTAATAAATTGAAAATATCAATAATCCCCGTCATCTTCATACCAGAAGGTCATACTTGATTCCAATATATGCCAATATATGTTTAAAAAATATGCCAATATACCTGTACAACTTATATTCTCGTAGATTAGAAGATATATCCTTGCATATGTAGAAGATGACGCGTACAACGTACAATATATGAGTTTCAACTATTTTTGCCGCAATAAAACAATGGCATAATAACTTGAAACTATCAATAATCTCTGAATGAATAATCCCCGAAAATATGACAGACAAATGCAAACGAAACATCATTTCAGTACTCTCTTCTAACAAAACAAAATAATTTCATTGATTTTCGTCGTTTTTAAAAAATTGGACGACATGTCCGTCAGTTTGGCAATGTTTAAGAAAAGTTGCCAAGTTAGCGATATCCGGTTAAATTCGTAGCTCTGAATTTGCAAATCTGAATAAAACATCCTGATCCCGTTTGTATACTATACTAAATAGAAACACTAAAATTGTATTAGAAGATATACACGTTCTACTCTTTTTCTGTTTCAACAATCGGCTAAATGAATTTATAGGCTAAACAAAATATATGAGTTTATTAGCTAAACACAATATATAAACTTAAACTCTTTGCCAAAATAAATGAAAGTAATGTACGCAGTCCGCAATTAGTATAATTAAAAGAAAAATCAAACCTTTCATTTATAAGATATATTTTTATATTCATTTATTTATTATTCAAATCGAAAAAATAATAATAAACATTAATAAACGCATTTAAATTAAATAACCATTTTGATTTCTTAATACTTTTCATTGTTGATTAAAAAGTTGTGAAAAATAAACCAATGCGATAGATTTTCCATTTAAATTCATGTTTCAAACATTCATGGTTTGTCTATCCTTTTAGGAGTGGATTCTCCCGGAAGCGTTCCCGATCGCCCCGGAAGCCACAACAAACCCCCGTCAAACACACACTCTGTTTTACTATAAGTAGAGATAGAGAGTTATTTTTGTAAATCTAGATAAATAAAACATTATGACATTTTCATAATGCAAATTGGAACTGAAACAGTAGAGAACACTCCTACGCGTTCAAAACTATTTTACCTTTTCATTTATTTTTATCGCCGCATATATTCTGTACTCTATCCTACAACTGTTAAACAAACACTGATTCATTATACTGGTCATGAGGGAACTTTTATTTAAAAACAACACATGACTTTCCTTATATAATGCAATGAATTGACTAGTTTTACAGTTAAACAAGAAAGATCCATCATGCATAAAGCATTGATAATGAAACACTTTCAACTTCAATGCAATGCCATTTAAACATCTCTAAAATGCGATACATTCCTCGATAATATTTTTAAAATTATCATAATACTACAATAATTTATTATATTTGAAAACTTCATCGAAAACAAATGAAATTTATTCAAATGACGTCATCGAAATATAACACGCCTGGCTTTCTCTACAAAAGCAGCATTTCATTCATAAACATTTTCCCATTCATTTCATTCATCACAATACAAATTTTATTTTATTTAGAAACTTAAGACCATGGATGTACAAGTAATTAAACTCTATACTTAAAACGTCAACGAAAAACTCGTCCTTCTCTCTGTAAAATCAATGAATATTTCATTCATATCAGCTATATTGCAGACTCATGAGCTAAATAATTTTGCGTTAATGGAATGCAGCAATTCTTATACAACTCATTCTACATATTTGGGTGTTTACATTTTCCATAAGTGAAAATTAGGCCGACATCCCACTAAATTTCTCTCCAAACGTTACGGACGGACGGAGAAATGTGTTATTCTTACAGTCTACGCTTATGGTCTTTCCAAGATATTGAACTTCCATCATCTAGTCGTCATTTCATTGATTTAGCGTCAATTTTATTAATTTGGCGACATTTTCGTTCATTTGACACCATTTAAAAAAGTCGCCAAGTTGGCGACATTTCGCCAAAATTTCGCCAAGCGGTATGGACGGAGATATAAGTTATTCTTATAGCAGATAAATGACTATTAGTGCCCAAATACAAAAGTATTACCTAAAGTATCTTTACACATGAATGGAACTAGCTAGATCCACGAGAATGATGTTACTCAATTTATCGTAATGTCTTATGTAAAGTGAACCTACTTCACAATAGGTAATATATTTTTTTATTTTATATGATTTTTTGATAATTTTTTTTGAAAAATATGCAATATCTCGAGAACGGTTCCTGCTAGCGTTCTAAAATTTATCTTAATCGTTTTCTAATGAAAAATGACATAAGAATTGACTATTTGCGTCACTTTATTAAATGTTTTAATTTTTTGATGATTTTTTTCAAAATTTCACTCGAAAATTGAGGGGGTTCAACATTCGATTGCGCCTAAAAATAATAGGCTTCCAGGATTGACGGATAGTCATTTTTGAACCCAATTTTGTTCGAATCGGTCCATTTGTTTGTAAGTTATCGTCTCCACAGACTTAACTGACACACACACAGAGAGAGAGAGAGCGACATCATCTCAAAAACTTGCGTTGAAGTTGGAAAGTGTTTCAATGGAAAGTATTCAATGCTTTAAGCATGATTGATCTTTCTTGTTATTTTCATACAGACTTTTAGGCCTAATGTGAGAAGTACTGGATCAACCGTTAAACAAAATCTTTTTTCTTCAGCATATGAAGATTTTGAAAATAAATTAAAAACTACTATTTAAAAATGGGATTTGTTTTATTGGAAAGAATGCATGTCTTTTGACCAAGGACATAAAGCTAGGCGTAAAGCTAGGCATAAAGCTAGTTGATGTTTTATCCGTAGATAGTCCTAAAGAATATATATTAGGTATTTAACCCTTATATTAGATATTGAACGGTGGGTTTGCTTCTCTCTGGACAAGCTTCTATGGGCTCCCATGCTCTTCAATCATTTCTGTATTGCTACTACTCGGGGTCGCGACACTATTATAAAATCGCATGCCACTGGCGGAAGACACCGGAAACTGAACGAGTGTCGACACTGCCATCGAGATGGTTTCGCTGGAGTTATCGGCAGTAAACAAGAGTGATCAGCAAACAGAACTGAAGGAGGGAATGACCCGAACTTGGACCCTCCGCGAGCAGGTGGACGGCTCTTGTTGCAAAATGAAAATGGGGATCAGTCATTTATTTGCATTCAGTTTATCAGAAACCTTTTCGAGGGGCTGGCTTTGGAACAACCCCCTCGGGGAGGTATTGACTCCAGGGGCGTTTAAAAGTCAGCCGACGGGTCATCCCGATTATGGCCAGATACGTCACGGTTCTGGATCGGATATCTGGGAGAGAAAAAAAGAAGTTTCTAGACAGCGTTTAAAAGTCCAAATAAGTCTTCTGCAATACACTAACCTCACAACCGCGATAAAAAATCTTCGGTTATTCTGCTTCTTATTGGCAGACATTTTTAATGAGTTGTCCACCGGGTCCCTATTGGAAAATGAAATGCCCTCCCCCCTCTCGTCTACGCCTAAGGGGGCACCGAAGCACAATGGCTCGCATTTAGATTTACTAATGAATAGCGTTTAATACTATTCATACTTGGAATTCCCGTGTAGTCTAAGACGCTTTCTACCC
Organism: Amaurobius ferox; assembly: GCA_951213105.1. Taxonomy (NCBI): domain Eukaryota; kingdom Metazoa; phylum Arthropoda; class Arachnida; order Araneae; family Amaurobiidae; genus Amaurobius; species Amaurobius ferox. The sequence goes on along the minus strand of OX578147.1, from coordinate 143,334,402 downwards.
CTAAAAACGACTCTATCAAATTCTTAAATAACTTTTCTAATAGTGCCAATTACAAAAATGAAATGCCCTCCCCCCTCTCGTCTACGCCTAAGGGGGCACCGAAGCACAATGGCTCGCATTTAGATTTACTAATGAATAGCGTTTAATACTATTCATACTTGGAATTCCCGTGTAGTCTAAGACGCTTTCTACCCCTAAAAACGACTCTATCAAATTCTTAAATAACTTTTCTAATAGTGCCAATTACAAAAATGAAATGCCCTCCCCCCTCTCGTCTACGCCTAAGGGGGCACCGAAGCACAATGGCTCGCATTTAGATTTACTAATGAATAGCGTTTAATACTATTCATACTTGGAATTCCCGTGTAGTCTAAGGCGCTTTCTACCCCTAAAAACGACTCTATCAAATTCTTAAATAACTTTTCTAATAGTGCCAATTACAAAAATGAAATGCCCTCCCCCCTCTCGTCTACGCCTAAGGGGGCACCGAAGCACAATGGCTCGCATTTAGATTTACTAATGAATAGCGTTTAATACTATTCATACTTGGAATTCCCGTGTAGTCTAAGACGCTTTCTACCCCTAAAAACGACTCTATCAAATTCTTAAATAACTTTTCTAATAGTGCCAATTACAAAAATGAAATGCCCTCCCCCCTCTCGTCTACGCCTAAGGGGGCACCGAAGCACAATGGCTCGCATTTAGATTTACTAATGAATAGCGTTTAATACTATTCATACTTGGAATTCCCGTGTAGTCTAAGACGCTTTCTACCCCTAAAAACGACTCTATCAAATTCTTAAATAACTTTTCTAATAGTGCCAATTACAAAAATGAAATGCCCTCCCCCCTCTCGTCTACGCCTAAGGGGGCACCGAAGCACAATGGCTCGCATTTAGATTTACTAATGAATAGCGTTTAATACTATTCATACTTGGAATTCCCGTGTAGTCTAAGACGCTTTCTACCCCTAAAAACGACTCTATCAAATTCTTAAATAACTTTTCTAATAGTGCCAATTACAAAAATGAAATGCCCTCCCCTCTCTCGTCTACGCCTAAGGGGGCACCGAAGCACAATGGCTCGCATTTAGATTTACTAATGAATAGCGTTTAATACTATTCATACTTGGAATTCCCGTGTAGTCTAAGACGCTTTCTACCCCTAAAAACGACTCTATCAAATTCTTAAATAACTTTTCTAATAGTGCCAATTACAAAAATGAAATGCCCTCCCCCCTCTCGTCTACGCCTAAGGGGGCACCGAAGCACAATGGCTCGCATTTAGATTTACTAATGAATAGCGTTTAATACTATTCATACTTGGAATTCCCGTGTAGTCTAAGACGCTTTCTACCCCTAAAAACGACTCTATCAAATTCTTAAATAACTTTTCTAATAGTGCCAATTACAAAAATGAAATGCCCTCCCCCCTCTCGTCTACGCCTAAGGGGGCACCGAAGCACAATGGCTCGCATTTAGATTTACTAATGAATAGCGTTTAATACTATTCATACTTGGAATTCCCGTGTAGTCTAAGACGCTTTCTACCCCTAAAAACGACTCTATCAAATTCTTAAATAACTTTTCTAATAGTGCCAATTACAAAAATGAAATGCCCTCCCCCCTCTCGTCTACGCCTAAGGGGGCACCGAAGCACAATGGCTCGCATTTAGATTTACTAATGAATAGCGTTTAATACTATTCATACTTGGAATTCCCGTGTAGTCTAAGACGCTTTCTACCCCTAAAAACGACTCTATCAAATTCTTAAATAACTTTTCTAATAGTGCCAATTACAAAAATGAAATGCCCTCCCCCCTCTCGTCTACGCCTAAGGGGGCACCGAAGCACAATGGCTCGCATTTAGATTTACTAATGAATAGCGTTTAATACTATTCATACTTGGAATTCCCGTGTAGTCTAAGACGCTTTCTACCCCTAAAAACGACTCTATCAAATTCTTAAATAACTTTTCTAATAGTGCCAATTACAAAAATGAAATGCCCTCCCCCCTCTCGTCTACGCCTAAGGGGGCACCGAAGCACAATGGCTCGCATTTAGATTTACTAATGAATAGCGTTTAATACTATTCATACTTGGAATTCCCGTGTAGTCTAAGACGCTTTCTACCCCTAAAAACGACTCTATCAAATTCTTAAATAACTTTTCTAATAGTGCCAATTACAAAAATGAAATGCCCTCCCCCCTCTCGTCTACGCCTAAGGGGGCACCGAAGCACAATGGCTCGCATTTAGATTTACTAATGAATAGCGTTTAATACTATTCATACTTGGAATTCCCGTGTAGTCTAAGACGCTTTCTACCCCTAAAAACGACTCTATCAAATTCTTAAATAACTTTTCTAATAGTGCCAATTACAAAAATGAAATGCCCTCCCCCCTCTCGTCTACGCCTAAGGGGGCACCGAAGCACAATGGCTCGCATTTAGATTTACTAATGAATAGCGTTTAATACTATTCATACTTGGAATTCCCGTGTTGTCTAAGACGCTTTCTACCCCTAAAAACGACTCTATCAAATTCTTAAATAACTTTTCTAATAGTGCCAATTACAAAAATGAAATGCCCTCCCCCCTCTCGTCTACGCCTAAGGGGGCACCGAAGCACAATGGCTCGCATTTAGATTTACTAATGAATAGCGTTTAATACTATTCATACTTGGAATTCCCGTGTAGTCTAAGACGCTTTCTACCCCTAAAAACGACTCTATCAAATTCTTAAATAACTTTTCTAATAGTGCCAATTACAAAAATGAAATGCCCTCCCCTCTCTCGTCTACGCCTAAGGGGGCACCGAAGCACAATGGCTCGCATTTAGATTTACTAATGAATAGCGTTTAATACTATTCATACTTGGAATTCCCGTGTAGTCTAAGACGCTTTCTACCCCTAAAAACGACTCTATCAAATTCTTAAATAACTTTTCTAATAGTGCCAATTACAAAAATGAAATGCCCTCCCCCCTCTCGTCTACGCCTAAGGGGGCACCGAAGCACAATGGCTCGCATTTAGATTTACTAATGAATAGCGTTTAATACTATTCATACTTGGAATTCCCGTGTAGTCTAAGACGCTTTCTACCCCTAAAAACGACTCTATCAAATTCTTAAATAACTTTTCTAATAGTGCCAATTACAAAAATGAAATGCCCTCCCCCCTCTCGTCTACGCCTAAGGGGGCACCGAAGCACAATGGCTCGCATTTAGATTTACTAATGAATAGCGTTTAATACTATTCATACTTGGAATTCCCGTGTAGTCTAAGACGCTTTCTACCCCTAAAAACGACTCTATCAAATTCTTAAATAACTTTTCTAATAGTGCCAATTACAAAAATGAAATGCCCTCCCCCCTCTCGTCTACGCCTAAGGGGGCACCGAAGCACAATGGCTCGCATTTAGATTTACTAATGAATAGCGTTTAATACTATTCATACTTGGAATTCCCGTGTAGTCTAAGACGCTTTCTACCCCTAAAAACGACTCTATCAAATTCTTAAATAACTTTTCTAATAGTGCCAATTACAAAAATGAAATGCCCTCCCCCCTCTCGTCTACGCCTAAGGGGGCACCGAAGCACAATGGCTCGCATTTAGATTTACTAATGAATAGCGTTTAATACTATTCATACTTGGAATTCCCGTGTAGTCTAAGACGCTTTCTACCCCTAAAAACGACTCTATCAAATTCTTAAATAACTTTTCTAATAGTGCCAATTACAAAAATGAAATGCCCTCCCCCCTCTCGTCTACGCCTAAGGGGGCACCGAAGCACAATGGCTCGCATTTAGATTTACTAATGAATAGCGTTTAATACTATTCATACTTGGAATTCCCGTGTAGTCTAAGACGCTTTCTACCCCTAAAAACGACTCTATCAAATTCTTAAATAACTTTTCTAATAGTGCCAATTACAAAAATGAAATGCCCTCCCCCCTCTCGTCTACGCCTAAGGGGGCACCGAAGCACAATGGCTCGCATTTAGATTTACTAATGAATAGCGTTTAATACTATTCATACTTGGAATTCCCGTGTAGTCTAAGACGCTTTCTACCCCTAAAAACGACTCTATCAAATTCTTAAATAACTTTTCTAATAGTGCCAATTACAAAAATGAAATGCCCTCCCCCCTCTCGTCTACGCCTAAGGGGGCACCGAAGCACAATGGCTCGCATTTAGATTTACTAATGAATAGCGTTTAATACTATTCATACTTGGAATTCCCGTGTAGTCTAAGACGCTTTCTACCCCTAAAAACGACTCTATCAAATTCTTAAATAACTTTTCTAATAGTGCCAATTACAAAAATGAAATGCCCTCCCCCCTCTCGTCTACGCCTAAGGGGGCACCGAAGCACAATGGCTCGCATTTAGATTTACTAATGAATAGCGTTTAATACTATTCATACTTGGAATTCCCGTGTAGTCTAAGACGCTTTCTACCCCTAAAAACGACTCTATCAAATTCTTAAATAACTTTTCTAATAGTGCCAATTACAAAAATGAAATGCCCTCCCCCCTCTCGTCTACGCCTAAGGGGGCACCGAAGCACAATGGCTCGCATTTAGATTTACTAATGAATAGCGTTTAATACTATTCATACTTGGAATTCCCGTGTAGTCTAAGACGCTTTCTACCCCTAAAAACGACTCTATCAAATTCTTAAATAACTTTTCTAATAGTGCCAATTACAAAAATGAAATGCCCTCCCCCCTCTCGTCTACGCCTAAGGGGGCACCGAAGCACAATGGCTCGCATTTAGATTTACTAATGAATAGCGTTTAATACTATTCATACTTGGAATTCCCGTGTAGTCTAAGACGCTTTCTACCCCTAAAAACGACTCTATCAAATTCTTAAATAACTTTTCTAATAGTGCCAATTACAAAAATGAAATGCCCTCCCCCCTCTCGTCTACGCCTAAGGGGGCACCGAAGCACAATGGCTCGCATTTAGATTTACTAATGAATAGCGTTTAATACTATTCATACTTGGAATTCCCGTGTAGTCTAAGACGCTTTCTACCCCTAAAAACGACTCTATCAAATTCTTAAATAACTTTTCTAATAGTGCCAATTACAAAAATGAAATGCCCTCCCCCCTCTCGTCTACGCCTAAGGGGGCACCGAAGCACAATGGCTCGCATTTAGATTTACTAATGAATAGCGTTTAATACTATTCATACTTGGAATTCCCGTGTAGTCTAAGACGCTTTCTACCCCTAAAAACGACTCTATCAAATTCTTAAATAACTTTTCTAATAGTGCCAATTACAAAAATGAAATGCCCTCCCCCCTCTCGTCTACGCCTAAGGGGGCACCGAAGCACAATGGCTCGCATTTAGATTTACTAATGAATAGCGTTTAATACTATTCATACTTGGAATTCCCGTGTAGTCTAAGACGCTTTCTACCCCTAAAAACGACTCTATCAAATTCTTAAATAACTTTTCTAATAGTGCCAATTACAAAAATGAAATGCCCTCCCCCCTCTCGTCTACGCCTAAGGGGGCACCGAAGCACAATGGCTCGCATTTAGATTTACTAATGAATAGCGTTTAATACTATTCATACTTGGAATTCCCGTGTAGTCTAAGACGCTTTCTACCCCTAAAAACGACTCTATCAAATTCTTAAATAACTTTTCTAATAGTGCCAATTACAAAAATGAAATGCCCTCCCCCCTCTCGTCTACGCCTAAGGGGGCACCGAAGCACAATGGCTCGCATTTAGATTTACTAATGAATAGCGTTTAATACTATTCATACTTGGAATTCCCGTGTAGTCTAAGACGCTTTCTACCCCTAAAAACGACTCTATCAAATTCTTAAATAACTTTTCTAATAGTGCCAATTACAAAAATGAAATGCCCTCCCCCCTCTCGTCTACGCCTAAGGGGGCACCGAAGCACAATGGCTCGCATTTAGATTTACTAATGAATAGCGTTTAATACTATTCATACTTGGAATTCCCGTGTAGTCTAAGACGCTTTCTACCCCTAAAAACGACTCTATCAAATTCTTAAATAACTTTTCTAATAGTGCCAATTACAAAAATGAAATGCCCTCCCCCCTCTCGTCTACGCCTAAGGGGGCACCGAAGCACAATGGCTCGCATTTAGATTTACTAATGAATAGCGTTTAATACTATTCATACTTGGAATTCCCGTGTAGTCTAAGACGCTTTCTACCCCTAAAAACGACTCTATCAAATTCTTAAATAACTTTTCTAATAGTGCCAATTACAAAAATGAAATGCCCTCCCCCCTCTCGTCTACGCCTAAGGGGGCACCGAAGCACAATGGCTCGCATTTAGATTTACTAATGAATAGCGTTTAATACTATTCATACTTGGAATTCCCGTGTAGTCTAAGACGCTTTCTACCCCTAAAAACGACTCTATCAAATTCTTAAATAACTTTTCTAATAGTGCCAATTACAAAAATGAAATGCCCTCCCCCCTCTCGTCTACGCCTAAGGGGGCACCGAAGCACAATGGCTCGCATTTAGATTTACTAATGAATAGCGTTTAATACTATTCATACTTGGAATTCCCGTGTAGTCTAAGACGCTTTCTACCCCTAAAAACGACTCTATCAAATTCTTAAATAACTTTTCTAATAGTGCCAATTACAAAAATGAAATGCCCTCCCCCCTCTCGTCTACGCCTAAGGGGGCACCGAAGCACAATGGCTCGCATTTAGATTTACTAATGAATAGCGTTTAATACTATTCATACTTGGAATTCCCGTGTAGTCTAAGACGCTTTCTACCCCTAAAAACGACTCTATCAAATTCTTAAATAACTTTTCTAATAGTGCCAATTACAAAAATGAAATGCCCTCCCCCCTCTCGTCTACGCCTAAGGGGGCACCGAAGCACAATGGCTCGCATTTAGATTTACTAATGAATAGCGTTTAATACTATTCATACTTGGAATTCCCGTGTAGTCTAAGACGCTTTCTACCCCTAAAAACGACTCTATCAAATTCTTAAATAACTTTTCTAATAGTGCCAATTACAAAAATGAAATGCCCTCCCCCCTCTCGTCTACGCCTAAGGGGGCACCGAAGCACAATGGCTCGCATTTAGATTTACTAATGAATAGCGTTTAATACTATTCATACTTGGAATTCCCGTGTAGTCTAAGACGCTTTCTACCCCTAAAAACGACTCTATCAAATTCTTAAATAACTTTTCTAATAGTGCCAATTACAAAAATGAAATGCCCTCCCCCCTCTCGTCTACGCCTAAGGGGGCACCGAAGCACAATGGCTCGCATTTAGATTTACTAATGAATAGCGTTTAATACTATTCATACTTGGAATTCCCGTGTAGTCTAAGACGCTTTCTACCCCTAAAAACGACTCTATCAAATTCTTAAATAACTTTTCTAATAGTGCCAATTACAAAAATGAAATGCCCTCCCCCCTCTCGTCTACGCCTAAGGGGGCACCGAAGCACAATGGCTCGCATTTAGATTTACTAATGAATAGCGTTTAATACTATTCATACTTGGAATTCCCGTGTAGTCTAAGACGCTTTCTACCCCTAAAAACGACTCTATCAAATTCTTAAATAACTTTTCTAATAGTGCCAATTACAAAAATGAAATGCCCTCCCCCCTCTCGTCTACGCCTAAGGGGGCACCGAAGCACAATGGCTCGCATTTAGATTTACTAATGAATAGCGTTTAATACTATTCATACTTGGAATTCCCGTGTAGTCTAAGACGCTTTCTACCCCTAAAAACGACTCTATCAAATTCTTAAATAACTTTTCTAATAGTGCCAATTACAAAAATGAAATGCCCTCCCCCCTCTCGTCTACGCCTAAGGGGGCACCGAAGCACAATGGCTCGCATTTAGATTTACTAATGAATAGCGTTTAATACTATTCATACTTGGAATTCCCGTGTAGTCTAAGACGCTTTCTACCCCTAAAAACGACTCTATCAAATTCTTAAATAACTTTTCTAATAGTGCCAATTACAAAAATGAAATGCCCTCCCCCCTCTCGTCTACGCCTAAGGGGGCACCGAAGCACAATGGCTCGCATTTAGATTTACTAATGAATAGCGTTTAATACTATTCATACTTGGAATTCCCGTGTAGTCTAAGACGCTTTCTACCCCTAAAAACGACTCTATCAAATTCTTAAATAACTTTTCTAATAGTGCCAATTACAAAAATGAAATGCCCTCCCCCCTCTCGTCTACGCCTAAGGGGGCACCGAAGCACAATGGCTCGCATTTAGATTTACTAATGAATAGCGTTTAATACTATTCATACTTGGAATTCCCGTGTAGTCTAAGACGCTTTCTACCCCTAAAAACGACTCTATCAAATTCTTAAATAACTTTTCTAATAGTGCCAATTACAAAAATGAAATGCCCTCCCCCCTCTCGTCTACGCCTAAGGGGGCACCGAAGCACAATGGCTCGCATTTAGATTTACTAATGAATAGCGTTTAATACTATTCATACTTGGAATTCCCGTGTAGTCTAAGACGCTTTCTACCCCTAAAAACGACTCTATCAAATTCTTAAATAACTTTTCTAATAGTGCCAATTACAAAAATGAAATGCCCTCCCCTCTCTCGTCTACGCCTAAGGGGGCACCGAAGCACAATGGCTCGCATTTAGATTTACTAATGAATAGCGTTTAATACTATTCATACTTGGAATTCCCGTGTAGTCTAAGACGCTTTCTACCCCTAAAAACGACTCTATCAAATTCTTAAATAACTTTTCTAATAGTGCCAATTACAAAAATGAAATGCCCTCCCCCCTCTCGTCTACGCCTAAGGGGGCACCGAAGCACAATGGCTCGCATTTAGATTTACTAATGAATAGCGTTTAATACTATTCATACTTGGAATTCCCGTGTAGTCTAAGACGCTTTCTACCCCTAAAAACGACTCTATCAAATTCTTAAATAACTTTTCTAATAGTGCCAATTACAAAAATGAAATGCCCTCCCCCCTCTCGTCTACGCCTAAGGGGGCACCGAAGCACAATGGCTCGCATTTAGATTTACTAATGAATAGCGTTTAATACTATTCATACTTGGAATTCCCGTGTAGTCTAAGACGCTTTCTACCCCTAAAAACGACTCTATCAAATTCTTAAATAACTTTTCTAATAGTGCCAATTACAAAAATGAAATGCCCTCCCCCCTCTCGTCTACGCCTAAGGGGGCACCGAAGCACAATGGCTCGCATTTAGATTTACTAATGAATAGCGTTTAATACTATTCATACTTGGAATTCCCGTGTAGTCTAAGACGCTTTCTACCCCTAAAAACGACTCTATCAAATTCTTAAATAACTTTTCTAATAGTGCCAATTACAAAAATGAAATGCCCTCCCCCCTCTCGTCTACGCCTAAGGGGGCACCGAAGCACAATGGCTCGCATTTAGATTTACTAATGAATAGCGTTTAATACTATTCATACTTGGAATTCCCGTGTAGTCTAAGACGCTTTCTACCCCTAAAAACGACTCTATCAAATTCTTAAATAACTTTTCTAATAGTGCCAATTACAAAAATGAAATGCCCTCCCCCCTCTCGTCTACGCCTAAGGGGGCACCGAAGCACAATGGCTCGCATTTAGATTTACTAATGAATAGCGTTTAATACTATTCATACTTGGAATTCCCGTGTAGTCTAAGACGCTTTCTACCCCTAAAAACGACTCTATCAAATTCTTAAATAACTTTTCTAATAGTGCCAATTACAAAAATGAAATGCCCTCCCCCCTCTCGTCTACGCCTAAGGGGGCACCGAAGCACAATGGCTCGCATTTAGATTTACTAATGAATAGCGTTTAATACTATTCATACTTGGAATTCCCGTGTAGTCTAAGACGCTTTCTACCCCTAAAAACGACTCTATCAAATTCTTAAATAACTTTTCTAATAGTGCCAATTACAAAAATGAAATGCCCTCCCCCCTCTCGTCTACGCCTAAGGGGGCACCGAAGCACAATGGCTCGCATTTAGATTTACTAATGAATAGCGTTTAATACTATTCATACTTGGAATTCCCGTGTAGTCTAAGACGCTTTCTACCCCTAAAAACGACTCTATCAAATTCTTAAATAACTTTTCTAATAGTGCCAATTACAAAAATGAAATGCCCTCCCCCCTCTCGTCTACGCCTAAGGGGGCACCGAAGCACAATGGCTCGCATTTAGATTTACTAATGAATAGCGTTTAATACTATTCATACTTGGAATTCCCGTGTAGTCTAAGACGCTTTCTACCCCTAAAAACGACTCTATCAAATTCTTAAATAACTTTTCTAATAGTGCCAATTACAAAAATGAAATGCCCTCCCCCCTCTCGTCTACGCCTAAGGGGGCACCGAAGCACAATGGCTCGCATTTAGATTTACTAATGAATAGCGTTTAATACTATTCATACTTGGAATTCCCGTGTAGTCTAAGACGCTTTCTACCCCTAAAAACGACTCTATCAAATTCTTAAATAACTTTTCTAATAGTGCCAATTACAAAAATGAAATGCCCTCCCCCCTCTCGTCTACGCCTAAGGGGCCACCGAAGCACAATGGCTCGCATTTAGATTTACTAATGAATAGCGTTTAATACTATTCATACTTGGAATTCCCGTGTAGTCTAAGACGCTTTCTACCCCTAAAAACGACTCTATCAAATTCTTAAATAACTTTTCTAATAGTGCCAATTACAAAAATGAAATGCCCTCCCCCCTCTCGTCTACGCCTAAGGGGCCACCGAAGCACAATGGCTCGCATTTAGATTTACTAATGAATAGCGTTTAATACTATTCATACTTGGAATTCCCGTGTAGTCTAAGACGCTTTCTACCCCTAAAAACGACTCTATCAAATTCTTAAATAACTTTTCTAATAGTGCCAATTACAAAAATGAAATGCCCTCCCCCCTCTCGTCTACGCCTAAGGGGGCACCGAAGCACAATGGCTCGCATTTAGATTTACTAATGAATAGCGTTTAATACTATTCATACTTGGAATTCCCGTGTAGTCTAAGACGCTTTCTACCCCTAAAAACGACTCTATCAAATTCTTAAATAACTTTTCTAATAGTGCCAATTACAAAAATGAAATGCCCTCCCCCCTCTCGTCTACGCCTAAGGGGGCACCGAAGCACAATGGCTCGCATTTAGATTTACTAATGAATAGCTTTTAATACTATTCATACTTGGAATTCCCGTGTAGTCTAAGACGCTTTCTACCCCTAAAAACGACTCTATCAAATTCTTAAATAACTTTTCTAATAGTGCCAATTACAAAAATGAAATGCCCTCCCCCCTCTCGTCTACGCCTAAGGGGGCACCGAAGCACAATGGCTCGCATTTAGATTTACTAATGAATAGCGTTTAATACTATTCATACTTGGAATTCCCGTGTAGTCTAAGACGCTTTCTACCCCTAAAAACGACTCTATCAAATTCTTAAATAACTTTTCTAATAGTGCCAATTACAAAAATGAAATGCCCTCCCCCCTCTCGTCTACGCCTAAGGGGGCACCGAAGCACAATGGCTCGCATTTAGATTTACTAATGAATAGCGTTTAATACTATTCATACTTGGAATTCCCGTGTAGTCTAAGACGCTTTCTACCCCTAAAAACGACTCTATCAAATTCTTAAATAACTTTTCTAATAGTGCCAATTACAAAAATGAAATGCCCTCCCCCCTCTCGTCTACGCCTAAGGGGGCACCGAAGCACAATGGCTCGCATTTAGATTTACTAATGAATAGCGTTTAATACTATTCATACTTGGAATTCCCGTGCAGTCTAAGACGCTTTCTACCCCTAAAAACGACTCTATCAAATTCTTAAATAACTTTTCTAATAGTGCCAATTACAAAAATGAAATGCCCTCCCCCCTCTCGTCTACGCCTAAGGGGGCACCGAAGCACAATGGCTCGCATTTAGATTTACTAATGAATAGCGTTTAATACTATTCATACTTGGAATTCCCGTGTAGTCTAAGACGCTTTCTACCCCTAAAAACGACTCTTATCAAATTCTTAAATAACTTTTCTAATAGTGCCAATTACAAAAATGAAATGCCCTCCCCCCTCTCGTCTACGCCTAAGGGGGCACCGAAGCACAATGGCTCGCATTTAGATTTACTAATGAATAGCGTTTAATACTATTCATACTTGGAATTCCCGTGTAGTCTAAGACGCTTTCTACCCCTAAAAACGACTCTTATCAAATTCTTAAATAACTTTTCTAATAGTGCCAATTACAAAAATGAAATGCCCTCCCCCCTCTCGTCTACGCCTAAGGGGGCACCGAAGCACAATGGCTCGCATTTAGATTTACTAATGAATAGCGTTTAATACTATTCATACTTGGAATTCCCGTGTAGTCTAAGACGCTTTCTACCCCTAAAAACGACTCTATCAAATTCTTAAATAACTTTTCTAATAGTGCCAATTACAAAAATGAAATGCCCTCCCCCCTCTCGTCTACGCCTAAGGGGGCACCGAAGCACAATGGCTCGCATTTAGATTTACTAATGAATAGCGTTTAATACTATTCATACTTGGAATTCCCGTGTAGTCTAAGACGCTTTCTACCCCTAAAAACGACTCTATCAAATTCTTAAATAACTTTTCTAATAGTGCCAATTACAAAAATGAAATGCCCTCCCCCCTCTCGTCTACGCCTAAGGGGGCACCGAAGCACAATGGCTCGCATTTAGATTTACTAATGAATAGCGTTTAATACTATTCATACTTGGAATTCCCGTGTAGTCTAAGACGCTTTCTACCCCTAAAAATGACTCTATCAAAATCTTAAATAACTTTTCTAATAGTGCCAATTACAAAACATTATTGGCTATTTTATATACACTCGCCAGCCCCCGTCACTCTACTCGTTGGAGCTGTTTCGTGCCACCCGTTGGGATCCGCCCCTTGTTCGCCGGCACTCACTAACCCCCGGAGCTCTTTCAACCCATTCCGCCTTCATGCTCCCAATAGGCTCGGCCCATTCAATCTTTATACATACAGAAAAACATTTTTCAGAATTGTATACAAATAGAATGACTCATGAACTCAATCAAACATTCAACTATGTAAGTACACGCCTATGTAAGTCCGCTCCAATACACTTCCTTTGGCTTGGACGTTCAATATCTCTTAAACTAGAGTTTAAATCGAAAATCGGTTGACAACGTGTTCCCCTACCATTCCTCTATAATGTACCCAATTTTATATTTATGGAGGCATTTGTGACACGAGACAAAGAATCTCGAAATGTGTCAGCTACTTGTTTTTAATTTAGAGCAGCAGTTCCCAACCTTTTGCCTCCTGGCTGTCAACTTTTTCAATTGTACCACCTGATTGGCGGTTTTTCGCTTTGGACCCCGTATTTTTTTAATTCTTCCGATTGACACGTCCATCTATTTCAACGGTGCTCACTAACGCAATATCTTCTATTTGAACTCCCTCCCGATTTTCTCAATTTAATACATATTATAATTGTCAAACATTTCATTTACTATTATTAGATAGGCATGTGAAAAGTAACGCAAGAATTTTGTAAGTTTTGGGGAATAAAAATGTATTGTATTTTAGATCTTTACATTGAAATGTCTTAGAACAGATACAAACAAGAAAGATCAATCCTGCATAAAGCATTGATTATGAAGCACTTTCCAACTCAAATGCAATGCCATTTAAACATCTCAAAAACGCGATCCATTCAGCGCTGATATATTTTAAAGGATCACAGTACTACAATCATTTATTATATTTGAAAACTTCAAACGTCATTAAAAAAAATGAACTTTATTTAAACGACGTCATCTAACTATAAATCGTCTAGCTCTGTATGTAAAAGCGGTGACTATTTCATTCAAACACTTTTATTCCAGACTTCAATCATTTTGAGTGAAAGAAAATGAGCCGTTCTGATACAACCCATCTCACAATCCCTTGTTCACATTAAAATGAGGCTTCGTTGTAGAAATCATCCAAGTCGGAGGATGCTTTTAAACGCAAAAAGAGTGTGATTGCGTGGGCGTAGAATATACACGCCCAGAAAATACGGAAAAATAAAGCGGGTTTAGGACGGATGCAACACTCATTATAAATTTAAAAGAACTTTAAAAATCCCGATTTTTCCAGTGGGAAAGAAAGGTGAACGCCCGATTTTATTTGGAAGTGGGTCAAGCGATCGCTTCCTATTATATGAATGCCATTATTATTATTTTAATTTTTATTTAAAAAACGACCGAACCTATTTTGCTGAAATTTTTTTTAATATATTTTATGGACCCATTTGAATATTTCCTAAATTTTTCGAAGCCATGTGTGAATTTTAACTTCGCTTAAAAATGTTTAAAATAGGAGGTCCCACGGGGTTCGACGTATTTCACCTTTTCAACCCGGGTTTAATCCAAATCGAATTGGGTGATATTATTCATTTATATTCCCATACGCCAACAACATACCAAAATTTCATTTCGATCAAGTCATTTTTACGGCAGTGATCGTGCGAATGAATGAATAAACAAACACTTCTCAAGTATGTTGTATATTGTTAAAAATGATCCAGCAAACGTGAAAGGGCGCTTTAAGCACTTGAAATTGAGTACAAAGGTATAAAAATGACACACATCTTTTACTTTTGTTCTCTGTTGTAGATTTTCAGCCTCTACACAAACTTCGCTACACTTAGGATATTTTAATGCTCTATTTGTTTGTTCTTTATTTCATTTTTCCTTCGATTCTTTAATCCAATCGCGATACTGTGTATTACATTAATTTGTCCAAATGACTCATATTCCAGAAAGAGTCATTTTTTGGACTGTGGAGCGTTTTGCCACCCATTTATGGGATAGTGTTGAAATACGTCAATCGCCAGCTTTTCTATAGAGCGTTTATGCATCTTTAAAGTACCTTCCTTGTAGGACGTTCAGTTCAAAGTTTACCTCCTTTTGAATGTTCAAGGTCACAAAGGTGGGAATTAGAGGACGGGAGCACGGGGATTGATTGCCCTCGAGTTCGATTCATCGGCTCTGCACAAAGTATGTGGGTCTGAAAGTCCTTCCGAGAGGTGGTTGCTAAGGGAAGGAAGGTACGGTTGTTGCGGATGTCGCCCCCACTGCGTCCCGGCCGTCCAAACAGATGCCTTACACCTTTGAGTAGGTTGGACGGTCTGGTCTATATATTCTTTGGTCTGGTCGAAAAAAAAAATAAAGGTAGATATCGAGCGAGTCGATGTTGGACATCTTATCCTTGAGTTTTCCCTGCTGACGTCACTGGTTTGCCCCCTCCTGGAAAAAGTTTTATGCTTCCCGCTGCCTTAACCGAGAGGCATGTGTGCCTTTAAGGGGACACAGACCTTAAATAGGGTCAAAATATCGATTTTCAATTGGATTGGCTCAAATTATAATTGTCCTATTTCTAAATAGGTAGCTGAAATTTCAAAGCTGTGCCTTCATCATTTCAGAAATGATGAATGTTTTCCTGCGCAATGAAAGAATAGAAGCCACTCACAAATGAAAATTTTCGACTGGTTATTTTTGTGCAAACATTCCTATTTTTAAAATGCCAACACTGTTTACATAATTAAGATAGAGGTTTCAAATAGTGTGTACATGTTTTTTTTAGGATGCTTTGTATAAAATTGTGCGTGGAATTAACATAACATTTTCATGGCCTACTGGTGAGTTCGGTACCTCGGTTGTGACGTCACGGTTGCAAAGGACCCTCTGGAATCGTGGCTGTACTCTCAGGATACAAAAATGAGGCGCACCTTCTGGATAACCGACACCTTTATTTATAAGCAGAGTGTAAACATGAACGCTCTACGGCAAAAAGCTCACAGGATGACTGGACAGCTGCCAGTCAAACAGCCATTTGATGCTCCACCCATTTCACAAAACCGGGACGTATCTCACCTTTCAATGTAGCTCATATCACGTCAACTGAGCCACGACTCCTTTTATATACTCTTTGTAGAAACTTCCAGAAGGATCCCGTATACCGTACTCGAGAAGGTTCTCGAACATATGAAATGTCGCCAAACAACCCCAGATTCTCGTCATGGGAGTGGCTGAGTGTTTTTCCCATTTGACTCTCAAAAGGGCTTCCCTTTTCATGTTTGTAACAGTATTGGAGAATCCTCAATATTTATGCATACGTTGCTCTTTGTTTGTTAACATTCCAATTAATTCCCCATTTTCTTAAAAATCAAGAGAAAAACGAGTCAAATTTGAATGCAGTCTTTTTTTTCTCTTTTTGGGGTTCCGCTACCGAAACGGTTCGAAAAACATTGTTCTCGTGGGCGACTTTTTTAAAGGTCCGCCGCAATCGATCATCCGTTTTCCTACTTTCGCATGCCTCGTTAAAAATGCAGATCCGAACAAACGCGGGACTAGCAGCTCTAGTGGAGGCGCTGATGTCACGGAGGAACGCTGCCAGAAATGCTTTGGATCTTTTTCATCACGCCTGGGATATTTCCGTTTCATGCCCAATCCCCCAAAGCGGGAATGCAGAATCTTTTGCAGGAACTGACCAGAAGGATGCAATAAAGTCTTCCTCACCTTATACTACGAGCTCAGACGACATACACAAGAAGGCGGCTGCCATTTTTTAGATCAAGACTTTGAAGAATGTGCTTTGGAATCGGGTGTCGGCACGTTTCGAACACCCTGGGACGCGAAAAGGGTTGGAAAAATTCAGATGAGTAGGGAATGATTGACAGAAGGCATTGATTTGACAAAATAAGGTTATTTACGATACAATAAACAACCTTTACGTGCAAATGATTGAATGCCTTTAATAACTTTATTATGTTAATAGAAACAATCAACAAGATCCATCATGCACAAAGCATTGATTATGAAACGCTTTCCAACTCAAATGCAATGCCATTGAAACATCTCTAACACTCAACAGTGATATTTTTTTAATGATCACAATGACCACAATCATTTATTTGACTTAGAAACTTCAAACTTCGTCAAAAAAGGCAATGCTATAAAATCGTCTGCTTCTCTATATAAAATCGATGAATATTTCATTCATATCACTTATATTCCAGACTCCAGAGCTAATAATTTGGTTTGAAAAGGATTCAGCCATTCGTATACAACTCATCTTACAATCACTTGATTTATTTACATTCTTCATCCATTAAAATGAGGCTTCTTTGTAGAAATAACCAAAGTTTAGTGATCATTTAAAAGAAAAAATAGTGTGAAGCGGTTTTAGGACGGATGCTACACCCAATATAAATTTAAAAGCTCCTTAAAAATCACGATCTTGACACATCAGAAAAAACTGGATGCCTTATTTTATTTTGCAACGAGTCACGTGATCCCGTATTAGATCATAGATTTAATTATTATTTTAATTTTTATTTAAAAAACGACCGAACCTATTTTGCTGAATTTTTTTTTATATATTTTATGGAATCATTTGAATATTTCCTAAAATTTTCGAAGTAATGTGTGAACTGTAACTTCGCTTAAAAATGTTTGGAAAATGGGGTCCCATGGGGTTCAATGTATTTCACTTTTTCAACCCGGGTTCAATCTAAAGCTAACTATGTGATATTATTCATTTATATTCCCGTACGTTCCACAAACGGTCTCAACAACATACCAAAATTTCATTTTGATCAAGTCATTTTTGCGGCAGTGATCGTGCGAACGGACAGACAGACAGACAGACAGACTGGCCCAAGTCATAAACACTTTTCAACTATGTTGTGAAGTGTTAGAATCGAATAGCATGAGTATTAAACTACTATGATCAATGAGGCTGCATAATTACATTTTTATGACATTCAGTATTGAGGCATATTTAAAATATACAAGGAAGTAAGTTAAACAGAGGCAGAAATATGATAAATGAATGTTAGTTAATCTATAACAAATGGAAACCCTATATAAATAAAATTGAAAATGTGTCAGTCTGCTTGTCTCATCATCACAGGAGAACGGCTGAACCAAATTGGAGGAAATTTTGTGGGTAGCCTTGAAATAGCCCCACTTAAAAGTTAGTCCATGTTTCGAGTTTCTAAGATCAGGGGTTGTCGACATATTAATGGAAAACGAAACTTTTTCCTAGGAGTTTTACTCTCTTAACGCAGTGGTTCCTCCAAACGAAGAGGGTTAGAAATCGCTGATTTAAAACGTGAAAATGAATTAAAACTCTATTACTTTCCTTATATACATAATGTATAAGGAAAGTATTGTGACGGGGTCGAAAATTCGAAATCGAGTTTTCGACGGGAGAGCACGTTTCAAACATCCCTGATCACGAATCAAACATTTTTGAAGTGATGTGTGTGTGTGTGTGTGTGTGTGTGTGTGTGTGTGTGTGTCAGTGAGTCTGTGGAGACGATAACTGACGAACGAATGGACCGATTCGAACCAAATTTGGTACAAAAATCACAAATCATAAACACTGGAAGCCTATTGTTTTTATACGCAATCGAATGTTCAGAACCCCCCTAAACTTTCGAGTGAAATTTTGAAAAAATCGTCAAAAAATCAAAACCGCTAATAATGTTACGCAAATAGGCATTTCTTATGTAATTTTTCATTAGAAAACGATTGACAGAAATTTTAGAACGCTAACATGAACCGTTCTCGAGATATTGCATATTTTTTTAAAAAAATTATCAAAAAGTTATATAAAATAAAAAATATATATTTCCTATTGAGAAACATGTTCACTTTTCATATGTAATACCATGCGATAAATTGGGTGACATTATTCTCGTGGATCTAGCTCGTTCCATTCATGGAAAAAGATACTTTGAGTAATACTTTTGTATTTGAACGCCAATAGTCACTTATCTGCTGTAAGAATAACTTATTTCTCCATCCATAACGCTTGGCGAGAATTTGGCGACGAATTTGGCGGAGTGTCGCCAACTTGGTGACATTTTTAATTGTTGCCAAATTAACAAAAATCTCGCCAAATTGATAAAAATCACGCTAAATCAATGAAAATGACGAGTAATTGAAGAAAATTCAATATCTTGGAAAGAATATAAGTAACTACTATAAGAATAACATTTTTTTAACTGTAAAAGTAGTAAATTCATTGCATTATATAAGGAAAGTCATGTGTTGCCCACATCAGATTTTTTTTTTTACTGTAAAAGTAGTAAATTCATTACATTATGTAAGGAAAGTCATGTGTTGCCCACATCAGATTTTTTTTGAGTTGGGTGTGAGTTTATTGCGCTAATCAGTCACTTTTGAAAATTGCAGGTTGGAAACATGAATTTAAATGGAAACTCTATTACCATGGTTTATTTTTCACAGACTCTTACTCAGCAATGAAAAGTATTAAGAAATCAATATGGTTATTTAATGATCGGCATTTTATGAGGAAGATTTTTTCTTGTATCATGTTGTTCAGCAACACAATTAAATCAAATGTATTTGTTCATTTTTATTATTATTTTTTCGATTTGAATGGATAAATGGATATAAAAATATATCTTATAAATGAATGGTTTGATTTTTCTTTTAATTATATTACGGACTGCGTACATCACTTTCATTTATTTTGGCAAAGAGTTTTCAAACTTATATATTGTGTTTAGGCAATAAACTCGTACATTGTGTTCAGCTAATAAACTCATTTAGCCCATTGTTGAAACACAATAAGAGTAGAACGGGTATATCTTCTAATACAATTTTAGTGTTTTCATTTAGTATATACAAACGAAACGGGATCAAAATGTTTTATTCTTCAGATATGCAAAATTCAGATCTACGAATTTGACGGGATATCGCTCACTTGGCAACTTTTCTTAAACGTTGCCAAATGGATGAAAATGTTGCCCAATTGATAAAAATGACGCTCAATAAATGAAATTAATTTTGTTTTGTCAGAAGAGAGTACTGAAATAGTGTTTCGTTAGCATTTGTTTGTCAGTCCAACCGTCCTACTTAGTAACACATTCAGCGAATTTTTAAAATATCGCCCAATTGATAAAAATGTTTGCAAATCCATAAAAATATCTTGAAATGGATAAAATGGCGCTCAATAAATGAAATTAATTGTGTTTTGTTAGGGGATAGCATTGTGATGATATTTCGTCAATGTGTCGCCAAGTGGGACTGCCGGTTCTACAGAAAATCGCAGTCGTTAAAATGTCGTTCAATTGACGAAAATGTTGTCCAATTGATAAAATGACGCCAAATTTATCAAACTGAAACCGAATCTATGAAAATTCAATATTTTGCATAATTTAGTACAATTTTCTAGATCATCTCTGTCGTTTCGTGAAAATTAAAAAATATTTTTTACTGAATTTGTTTACAAACTGGACCAGGGTGCTTTATTCTTCAGATCTGCCTGTGAAGATAATTTTGTATATCGAGCCGAGAGATTCTTATGCATTTTTTCGAAGAATTAAATGAAATATTTTGAATAACAAAGTCATTTAGAATACTATAGGAATTGACACATAATTGTGAAATGTTTATATTATATTTTCCGTGCAAAGAACGGGTATACTGCTAGTCATACATAAAACTGTTTCCTTATTAAAAAAATCGCCCATTCGATTGATTGAGTAAATGAATTCAAACTCATGGTATGCGGAGTTCAGTTCTTCAACGGACAGACGATCGATAAGAAGCCCGACCTGCAGAAAAGACGTATGGGACGAAGGACACGGACTGAGATGTTGACCTCACGAACGCGTCTCTAAGACAATGCCTCCCCATTGTTTGTGTGCTGTACAAGAATACTGAGTAAACTGGATTCTTTTTTCTTGCAGCCGTCCCGGCCGAGAGTACGGAGCCGATCCCGACCGAAAGTGAGTCTTTGTGATTGTGTCTAGCATGGTGTGTGACTAACAAAACACGCGAAATGACTGTTACAGCTTTAAATATATTTTTCTTGAAAAGGGAGATTCACCCATGAATCTCTTTCAGCATGCCTCTAGGCCGAGCTAAGACGATACTTGCGGGATTTCTGTGCCTTCAGCTCACACGCATCCTCAGTTCACAAAATAGCAATAGACTAATGCCCGCTGCAAATCAACGGTTTCACAACGAGCAACCCTCAAATAACGTACATTTTTGAATAATTCGCGTTTCACATTGATTTGGCAAATCGAAAAGGGTTGTGTGCGGAACCCTCTCAAAAAGAAAATATTGGAAAACTGAAATGGCTCACTCTTCCGCACACCCAATTTGAAGTCTCCATCTCATCCCGAAGCATGTTTTTTGCCATTTCACCTTTCGAACATTTTTCTGTGGATTTGAAAAACTCTATTCGCCTTGGGTTTTTGTACCAAATGCTAAGCCCATATACCAAATTTCAAATTTCTATCCAATTTTAAAGGAGTCGTTTTTAATTGATTCGGCAAATCGAACATTTTGGTGTGCGACACCCCCTATAGTTGGTTTACCATATACTTTTCTGGTAGGTCGGACGGTCTGGGTCTCAACAACAACAACAACCCCATAAAGTTGGAAATCTGAAATGGCACATTTTTTTCCTATCGAGCGATTTACTTATACCCCAAATTTGAAATCTCTATCTCAGCGTAAAGCATGCTTTTCCATCATTTCACTTTGGCACATTTTGGTGTGGAGCACACCCTGTACAGAACAGTTTCGAAACATTCGATATTTCCAGGGAGGGGGGGGGGGGGTTATGGAATGTTCGACCCGTGTACTCAATTGCAAGTTCTATTCGGGAAATGTGACGGACACTTGGCAATGAGTGCATACAGACAGATTGATTGATTTCCGCAGCATTTTAGTTTGGATACCCCTTCGACCTCCCCCCATCCAAATATAAATCAATCAAAACACTGATATCATCTTTCTGAAAGAAATGATCCTCGATCGCGATCTTTTTCCCTGCAGAGTTTAGAACCAAGTTAGAGTTTAGAATCTAGCAAGGGAAGTCCAATTTTGTACAGTCATGTTTTGCAATATTCATGGAAGAATATACATTTAGATCTATCCTACTAAAATGAGAGGTTAAACGATTGTACGTTCCTAAAGTAGTCGTTTTTAATATGGAAATAATGAAAATTTTCATATTGCTAAGTAGGCGAGTATTTAGTTTTGGAAACGTCAGGGCAAAACGGTCCGTGTGACCATGTTCTCTATACCAGTTGGGTGTTCAAAAATCCCTTTTTCCGAGACTTTTGTTTCGGAGTTTCTAAAATGTCACCCAGAACATTAAAATGTTCCATCTCCTGTATAAAGACCCTATGCCTCAGTTCAAAACCCAATGAAAGGGGTCGCTTTTCTGTCTTCACACTATTCCGTTGCATAAATCATTTGGGTCTCATTTCGAACTGTTTACGAAAAATCCGCAGGGTTTTCTCGTGTATAAATTCCCTCCCAAGCCTACCTCACCTAACCTTGGCCTACCTTACTTTTGCCTGGAGTTAAAAGGGCGCTGTTGCCGTATCGGGAGAGGCGACTCACACTCCAGAGTTCATCGAGTGCAGATGTATTCTCTCCGACGCAGTCCTGGATGGGCTGATTCAGTCGAGCGCTGAGCTGCAATCCAATTACCGGCTATCAGCTGGACGGACGGACCCCGCTCCGAAAATTCGACACGGAATGACGTCACGCCATCGAGTTCCGACCCGAACGGAAAAAGAAACACTTGGCTCTTGATTTCCGAGAGCCTGGAAATCGTTTTTTGCGTCCGAGCAAAGTCCGGTCCGAAAAAATTCGATGAGAACGTATTTGCATTTCGATGGCCTATTCAAAAGACCTATCATGGGCCGGCCATCTCAACGGATGGTGAAGCAACACAATGTATGAAATTAAAGAATTAGAAGGGGAAAAAAACCTATTCATTCCACCGATTCTCAGAAAAAAAAAAAAATCGGCGATTCATTCGTTTTGAAGCGTATCGTGTCCATTCAGCACCCCCGATAGCATTGACAATTTACCACTACAACAATAAAAAATAAATAAATAAGCACATTGAAAATTCAGTTTATTTTTTATGGTTACCTTATGATATTCAAAGTAAAAAATAGTATTCAGTTCATTTTAATTTCAGCATACTTTAGCTGTAAGTGAATGTACTAAAAAATTATTTAAATAAAATGCCTGATTCAGCAATCGATACATAGGATTCTTTTTCAAACTTTTATTAAAACATCAATGACTGACGGAATGGAATCCATTCTTCTTTGCCCCCAGAGTGAATTGGAGTCATTATAAATATTTTACTTTAAGGAAATGGACAGCAATATTAATCTTTTAAATCACCCATTTGAATGTAAATTATCGAATGATTTGTGAACAAGCGTAAATGACGTTTCACTCTGTTTGTTCTGCGATTTGTAAGCATTGAAAATTTTAAACTTCCCAATTGAATGAATATTATTGCTTTACTGACACATTATTATTCCTCGACATCGAACAGAGGAACGCAAATAGCAAGAGCTCGGATCGCGGTCTGGAAGGGCTACAAGTCGTGACGTCACAAGTTAGTGCTCTGGCTTCCCCTGTCGGAGGTGACAGTCCATTTCGCCTTGAGATGTATGTCTCCCTCCATGGACGTCCGTAAACAGCCTGCGTAGTAGAATGCGCAGAAACGTAAGGGCATCATTTTTACCATAGTGTGTCCTCGTGTATATATGTTATTGAAAGTGCATTCAAAATATCCATCAAGAAAATACATTGAGATCTATCCTACTAAAATGAGAGGTTAAACTAAAGTAGCCGTTTTTAATACAGAAATAACGACACTATCCATACTGCTAAGCAAACGGGGATTTTGTTACTTTCCTTATATACATAATGTATAAGGAAAGTATTGTGACGGGGTCGAACATTCGAATTCGAGTTTTCGACGGGAGAGCACGTTTCAAGCATCTCTGATCACGAATCAAACATTTTTCAAGTGATGTCTGACTGTGTGTTTATGTGTGTGTGTGTCAGTGAGTCTGTGGAGACGATAACTGACGAACAAATGGACCGATTCGAACCAAATTTGGTACAAAAATCACAATCCGGAAACACTGGAAGCCTATTGTTTTCATACGCAATCGAATGTTCGGAACCCCCCTAAATTTTCGAATGAAATTTTGAAAAAATCATCAAAAAATCAAAACCACTCATAAAGTTGCGCAAATAGACATTTCTCATGTAATTTTTCACTAGAAAACGATTAACATAAATTTTAGAACGCTAACATGAACCGTTCTCGAGATATTGTACATTTTTTAAAAAAAATTATCAAAAAGTCATATAAAATTAAAAAAAAATATTTCCTATTGAGAAACATATTCACTTTTCATATGTAATACCATGCGATACATTGGGTGACATCATTCTCGTGGATCTAGCTCGTTCCATTCATGAAAAGAGATACTTTGAGTAATACTTTTGTATTTGAACGCCAATAGTCATTTATCTGCTGTAAGAATAACTTATGTCTCCGTCCATAACGCTTGGCGAGATTTTGGCGACGAATTTGGCAGAATGTCGCCAACTTGGCGACTTTTTGAAATGTTGCCAAATTAACGAAAATCTCGCCAAATGGATAAAAATGACGCTAAATCAATGAAAATCACGACCAATTGTCGAAAATTCAATATCTTGGAAAAACTATTAGTATCTACTATAAGAAAAACCTATTTTTTTACTGTAAAAGTAGTAAATTCATTACATTATATAAGGAAAGTCATGTGTTGCCCACATCAGATTTTTTGGAAATGTAAAGGCAAAAGGGTCCGCGTGACGTCACGTACCCATGTGCTATAGAGGGGGTACCTGAATGTTCAAGGATGCGAAATGGGGTATCAAGAGAGTCGACGATGTACTTCTTGTCCTGCAAAAATTTCTATAGGCGCCCGTTTTTCCCTTTGAACTGAAACATGATTTCGCGAAAAGTGCTTTCCAGTACATGTGTCTAACCCCTTGCTCGGCTCATAAAAATTCAGAGAATTTCAATTCCGATTCACCTCTCAAAGTGTATGCTCTCGACCCAAGGCGGGAAGCTTCCGTCACCGAAGAGTCCTTCACGATGTCGTCTGCCAAAAGCGTTCCTCTCCCTCTTCTCAACCCGAAAATAGAACCCCGGAAAAAAGGGACTCCTTTCTCTCACTTCACGTGTCTCCGTCTATCAAGAGGCTCCAAAAAGATAACTTTTATATGAGAGAATATAAGATTCCAGATCCCAAGAGGTTCTACTCGGGTGGAGACTCTGTGTGGGGCATCGAGTCGTTTCGTTCAAAAGAGATGGGGCGGTTCTTTCAAAGATCGCGATTGCTCATTCTTCCAGTGGCGTGAATTTCTTCTCGGGCTCTGCATGGGCTTAGGCACAAGGCACATATTAACAGGGGAGGGGGTGCTGTGCTGAATTTCGTTGTTCATTATGGACCTTGGGGAGTACCATGAAACGCGACCCTTCCGCCATTCATTCTAACATCCATTTGCCAAGTTAATTTATTCAATAGATATTTGCAGTATTGCAGAAGTTTATCAGAACTTCGAAGGTGGGGGAATCATTTCTTTTTTAAACTTCTGCTTCATATCAACAAAGCACGCATCAGTTAATGATTCATCTGCTTACTACTCCTTATTTTGGGTGTCCTTCGATCCGCCCCAGCTTAGAGACCAAGAGAAAACAAGAAAGATCAATCATGCATAGAGCATTTATTATGAAACACTTTCTAATTGAAATGCAATTTTATTTAAATATCTCTAAAATGCGATACATTCAACGGTGATATTTTTTAAATCGTCATAGTACAATAATTTATTTTACTTGGAAACTTAAAACTTCATCACAAAGGAAATGCTTTAAATCGCTTGCTTCTCTAAGTAAAATCAGTGAATATTCCATTCATATCATTTATATTCCCAGACTTCAGAGCTAAATAATGTTGCGTTAAAAAATTCAGCCATTCTCATACAACTCATCTTACAATCGCTTGTTTTGTTTACATTTTGCATACGTTAAAATTAGGTTTCGTTGTAAAAATAATCAAAGTTTAGTGATCCATTAATATAAAAATTATTGCAATTGCGTAGGCACAAAATTTAGAAACACAGATAATATGCAAAAATAAAGCGGTTTTAGGACGGATGCAACACTCAATATAAATACAAGAAAGATCAATCATGCATAAAGCATTAATTATAAAACACATTCCAACTCTAATTTTATTTTAAACATCTCTAAAATACCATACATTCAGTGGCGACATTTTTAACACTTTACACAAAGTTGAAAAGTGTTTATGACTTTGTTCATTCTGTCTGTCCGTTAGCACGATAACTGCCGTAAAAATGACTTAATCAAAATGAAATTTTAGTATGTTGTTCAGACTTGTCTGTAGGACCTATGGGAATATAAATGAATAATATCACCCAATTAGTTTTGGATTGAACCCGGGTTGAAAAAATGAAATACACTGAACCCTATGAGACCTAATTTTTCAAACATTTTTTAAGCGGATTTAAAATTAACAAATTGCTTCGAAAATTTTAGGTAATATTCAAATTATTTCATAAAATATATAAAAAAAAATCAGGAAAAATATATTCAGTAGTTTTTGAAATAAAAATTAAAATAATAATTACACCTCTTATATGAAGTGATCACGTGACCATGATATGAAAAGATCACCTGACCCACTTCAAAATATAATATGGCATCCATCTTGTCTCAAAATCGTGATTTTTAAAGTTCTTTTTAATTCATATTGAGTGTTGTTTTCGTCCTAAAACCGCTTATTTTTGCTTCAATTCTGTGCATCTACATACTGAAACAACGCAATGGCAATATATTTGAGTTTAAATGGTCATCCAAATTTGATTATTTCTACACCGAAGCCTATTTTTCACTTATGTAAAATGTAAACAGCAAAATATGTAGGATGAGTTATATAAGAATTACTGTATTTTTTTAACGCAAAAGTATTTAGCTCATGGAGTCTGCATAGCTGATATGAATGAAATATTCATTGATTTTAAGAGAGAAGGACGATTTTTTTCGATGAAGTGTTTTAAGCATAGGGTTTAATTACTTGTAGCTCCATGGTCTTAAGATTTTAAATAAAATAAATTATTTTAGTACTGTGATGAAGGAAATGATTGGGAAAATGTTATGAATGAAATGCTGCTTTTATAGAGAGAGCCAGGCGTGTTATTTTTTCTATGACGTCATTTGAATGAATGTCAGTTGTTTTCGATGAAGTTTTCAAATATAATAAATTATTGTAGTATTATAATGATTTTAAAAATATTACCGAGGAATGTATCGCATATTAGAGATGTTTAAACCAGGTAATTTATATTTCAATGCCGTCATTTGAATGAAGTCCATTTTTACGATGAAGGTTTAAGTTTTCAAATATAATAAATTAATGTAGTATTGTGATAAGTTTTAAAATATTACCTAGGAATGTATTGCATTTAAGAGATGTTTAAATAAAATTGCATTGAAGTTGGAAAGTGTTTCATAATCAATGCTTTAAGCATGATTGATCTTTCTTGTTTAAAATTATTATAGAACTACAATAATTTATTTGACTTGGAAAATAAAAACCGTGGAGGTAAAAGTACTTTCTAACTCCATGCTTAAAACTTCATTCAAACTTTATTGAAATGACGTCATCGAAATATAAATCGTTTGGCTCTCTATGTAAAAGCAGTGAGTATTTCATTCATACACTTTTATTCCAGACTCCAGAGTTATATAATTTTGCGTGAAAAAATTAGCATTCTTATACAACTCATCTTACAATCCTTTGTTTACATTTTACATTCATTAAATTTAGGCTTCGTTGTAGAAATAATCAACATTTGATGATCATTTAAACTCAAAAATATTGTAACTGCGTTGGCGCAGAATATAGATGTACAGAGGTTGGGGTTCAATGTACTTCATTTTTTCAACTCGGGTTCGAACAATATACTAAAATTTAATTTGGTAACGTCATTTTTACGGCAGTGATCGTGCGAACGGCCAGACAGACAGAATGAACAAAGTCATAAACGCTTTTCAACTATGTTGTAAAGTGTTAAAAAAGAAAGAAATGTATAAATATAACGTGATATAATTTTTCTAATTATTATAATTAAGTCATATTGCCCCGCAGCTAATAAGTCATAATTTGCTTTTAACACGTGGACAAGATTATAAAATGCGCGCGAGTTTTATGCTTCAATTTGAAAGCAATTTTTAACACTTTAAAACATAGTTGAAAAGTGTTTATGACTTTGTCATTCTGTTTGCCTGCGTGTCTGTCTCTCTGTCCGTTAGCACGATAACTGCCGCAGAAATGGCTTCATCAAAATGAAATTTTAGTATGTTTTTCAGACGGTCTGTGGGACCTTTGGGAATATAAATGAATAATATCACCCAATTAGTTTTGGATTGAACTCGGGTTGAAAAAATGAAATACATTGAATCCTATGGGACCTCATTTTTCAAACATTTTTAAGCGAATTTAAAATTCACAAATTGCTTCGAAAATTTTAGGAAATATTCAAATGATCCCATAAAATATATGAAAAAAATTTCAGTAAAATATATTAAGTAGTTTTTTGATTAAAAATTATTTAATATAGGGAAAAAAACAAATTCAATTAAATTCTGACTTTTGGGATATCCTCCAGTATGAGTTTCATGTATGAGTTTCATTATTAAGATGTATTACTTTTTATAGCCACTGATTTACTGTGTTACGAAATTGTGACGGAGGATATTTACAAAGATTTTTAAAGTTGCGAAGATTATTACGACTTTTCGGATTATCCATGGGATCATCCACGTCATTCCAACAAAAATTAAAAAAAAAAAATGATTGGAAAAATGAAAGATCAGTCGAATGGCACGCCTACCCTGGAGTTTGCAGGCCTAAGATCAAAGATGTATAGTTTAAAAATTCGCCTACCCTGGAGTTTGCAGGCCTAAGATCAAAGATGTATAGTTTAAAAATTCGCCTACCCTGGAGTTTGCAGGCCTAAGATCAAAGATGTATAGTTTAAAAACACGCCTACCCTGCAGTTTGCAGGCCTAAGATCAAAGATGTATAGTTTAAAAACACGCCTACCCTGCAGTTTGCAGGCCTAAGATCAAAGATGTATAGTTTAAAAACACGCCTACCCTGCAGTTTGCAGGCCTAAGATCAAAGATGTATAGTTTAAAAACACGCCTACCCTGCAGTTTGCAGGCCTAAGATCAAAGATGTATAGTTTAAAAACACGCCTACCCTGCAGTTTGCAGGCCTAAGATCAAAGATGTATAGTTTAAAAACACGCCTACCCTGCAGTTTGCAGGCCTAAGATCAAAGATGTATAGTTTAAAAACACGCCTACCCTGGAGTTTGCAGGCCTAAGATCAGAGATGTATAGTTTAAAAACACGCCTACCCTGCAGTTTGCAGGCCTAAGATCAAAGATGTATAGTTTAAAAACACGCCTACCCTGCAGTTTGCAGGCCTAAGATCAAAGATGTATAGTTTAAAAACACGCCTACCCTGCAGTTTGCAGACCTAAGATCAGAGATGTATAGTTTAAAAACACGCCTACCCTGCAGTTTGCAGGCCTAAGATCAAAGATGTATAGTTTAAAAACACGCCTACCCTGCAGTTTGCAGGCCTAAGATCAAAGATGTATAGTTTAAAAACACGCCTACCCTGCAGTTTGCAGGCCTAAGATCAAAGATGTATAGTTTAAAAACACGCCTACCTTGGAGTTTGCAGGCCTAAGATCAGAGATGTATAGTTTAAAAACACGCCTACCCTGCAGTTTGCAGGCCTAAGATCAGAGATGTATAGTTTAAAAACACGCCTACCCTGCAGTTTGCAGGCCTAAGATCAAAGATGTATAGTTTAAAAACACGCCTACCCTGCAGTTTGCAGGCCTAAGATCAAAGATGTATAGTTTAAAAACACGCCTACCCTGCAGTTTGCAGGCCTAAGATCAGAGATGTATAGTTTAAAAACACGCCTACCCTGCAGTTTGCAGGCCTAAGATCAAAGATGTATAGTTTAAAAACACGCCTACCCTGCAGTTTGCAGGCCTAAGATCAAAGATGTATAGTTTAAAAACACGCCTACCCTGCAGTTTGCAGGCCTAAGATCAAAGATGTATAGTTTAAAAACACGCCTACCCTGCAGTTTGCAGGCCTAAGATCAAAGATGTATAGTTTAAAAACACGCCTACCCTGCAGTTTGGAGGCCTAAGATCAAAGATGTATAGTTTAAAAACACGCCTACCCTGCAGTTTGCAGGCCTAAGATCAAAGATGTATAGTTTAAAAACACGCCTACCCTGCAGTTTGCAGGCCTAAGATCAGAGATGTATAGTTTAAAAACACGCCTACCCTGCAGTTTCCAGGCCTAAGATCAAAGATGTATAGTTTAAAAACACGCCTACCCTGCAGTTTGCAGGCCTAAGATCAAAGATGTATAGTTTAAAAACACGCCTACCCTGGAGTTTGCAGGCCTAAGATCAGAGATGTATAGTTTAAAAACACGCCTACCCTGGAGTTTGCAGGCCTAAGATCAAAGATGTATAGTTTAAAAACACGCCTACCCTGCAGTTTGCAGGCCTAAGATCAAAGATGTATAGTTTAAAAACACGCCTACCCTGCAGTTTGCAGGCCTAAGATCAGAGATGTATAGTTTAAAAACACGCCTACCCTGCAGTTTGCAGGCCTAAGATCAAAGATGTATAGTTTAAAAACACGCCTACCCTGCAGTTTGCAGGCCTAAGATCAAAGATGTATAGTTTAAAAACACGCCTACCCTGCAGTTTGCAGGCCTAAGATCAAAGATGTATAGTTTAAAAACACGCCTACCCTGCAGTTTGCAGGCCTAAGATCAAAGATGTATAGTTTAAAAACACGCCTACCCTGCAGTTTGCAGGCCTAAGATCAAAGATGTATAGTTTAAAAACACGCCTACCCTGCAGTTTGCAGGCCTAAGATCAAAGATGTATAGTTTAAAAACACGCCTACCCTGGAGTTTGCAGGCCTAAGATCAAAGATGTATAGTTTAAAAATACGCCTACCCTGCAGTTTGCAGGCCTAAGATCAAAGATGTATAGTTTAAAAACACGCCTACCCTGCAGTTTGCAGGCCTAAGATCAAAGATGTATAGTTTAAAAACACCCTTCATGGAAAAGAAAACTGCTCAAGGTGTTAATAAGAATGCCGTTGAAAGATTCATCCATCATTAAAATTGCAAGCAAAGATCAGAAGATTTATACTGTGAAGCCAATCAAAATGGGGTTATCTCCCCTAGGATGATAAACGAACGTTATATTTTAAATGATGGTATCAAGAGCTTAGCATAGGGTCATTATCCAATTTAAATGACTAAACCATGCTAAAAATTGGATGATGGCGGTGTATTGTATACGCCGGGTGGAGGTGGGAAAATTTTTCCTAACAACACCTAATTTATTAAAGAGACACCAATATGGTACGTATAGATGTCTATGAATAAAAAACTGAAACGATTGAAAAAAAAACTATATACGCATTGAATGTTCAAGAGATACAATTGAAATGAAATTTGCATTTCATTACTGTTCCTAAAACAACCTACAAAATACTTCATATTTACCTACTGATTCAAAACATCCCACTGATAAAATCCTCCATTCAGGGGGGAAAAATCACGTCCCATGTTCAGAGTCTTATGATTGAACATCAGACCCCTTCATTTACGGTTTGAATAAAGAATCGGGGCGGAACTACCCATTGCATACCATAGCAATACTACTTCTTGGCAGACTTTCAAATCGCACGCCAAAATGATAATTACCAAAATACAAAGTCCTTAATTTCACCTTCAATTTATTTGTCACTGGACACAAACCCTGAATGCTTCATTTAAAGGCATTCTTTACAGTTGCTATTGAGACTGAAGTTCATGGAAAGCATTCCCAACGGGCACTTTACGCTTTTTCTTTGTCTCTCAAGGCCTTTTATCAAATATTTTACTAGCCATATTGTATATCCTATTCACGGGGTTAAAAAGTCAAGGGGTTACAAAGGTGCAGTCGCGTTTGGCGGCAGAAATATGATTCCGATAGCTTTTAATTTTCCTGGAGGACTGCTGTCGACACTAAACCGCCATGTGTCGCAAAAATTGTATATCCTGCTTACGAATACATGCATTTAAATGAGCTTCGTAATCGACTGTGGGACATTTCACGTTCTTGAGGCATTTCCGTTTTTGCTTTCTCTGGATCCCAAGTGTTTCTTTTCCCACTTATATCAGTTATCGTTACTGTTTTCGCGACTCATTTCTGAATTCTTCTTCTTCTTGTACTTTTTCGACGGTAACGCGACAGCATTTGAATGAGCGACGATTTAATGACGTCGTCGTCGTAAGAACCACACGGGACGAGTTATTCAGTATTCCAGTGGCACCTATTTATGTACCTCTGCCATAGTCTTGTCTCTAAAGATTGTTACCCTGGTATAGTTATTAACGTTTCTAATACTTAAATCTGGCTAACCGAATATCAATGCAATTTTAGATTGAGTGCTGATGTGGAAATTCACTGTTTATAAATTCCTTTAATCAGGACATTTGCTAAGGATGGATAACAACAGAATCGCAAAGAAAATGTTTAGGTCCACACCGATCACAAAAAGACCTAGAAGACGGCCGAAGTGGTTGAAATGAGTTGGCGGTGTGGAAAAGGACTTTGAGGTGTTAAAGATTGAAAATAGGAGAGGCATTGCTATCAGGGGGACAGCTTGAAAGACGCGGAGTCCACTTCGCTGATAAGAGCTTGCCATTTCGTCCCAGTAGCTCAACGGTAGAGCGTCGGTTGGCCAGAAAGGAGATCCAGAATTAAGGTAGCAAGACTCTTTACGAAGAGTCTTTTGAGAAAGGCCCACAATGGAAGATCATTCCAGACATGGAAGATCATTAGGACAGTTATTATTTCGCGGTTCAAATTTTAGGGACTTTTCTGGGATTTCGAATAGATTCGTGAATTTAAGATTTTTGCTTATTATTGCTCATTTTTATTGTAATTTTTGTTTCGTGGGACACATTTATGCGACTTTCAGAATTTTTTTTCCCCAGAAATTCCGCAAGTATTGAATATCTATTAAGTCTTTTAAACGAATCTTTCAAACGAAGAATTGTTTTCTCTTTAACTCCTATAAAGCGAATATCAAAGAATTTCGTGGCATAAAAATTCTATAGATTTCTGGAATACGAAAAAAAAAAACAAAAGAAATCGTAGTTACATAAAGTCGCTGTTTGTCAATACCCGCTAACAGTGTCCATGCCGAATTGTTCTTTTCAAAATTGAAAAATGTCTTGCAGGACAACAGACGCTGCATTCAAGGAGAAAATCTGTGTCTGTACAATAGAATGTATCAAAGCGCCGTCCACTTGAATGGAAATCTTGATCTCATAGAACGGCGTCGATAGCATTGCCAGAACATGAGTCGCTTATACAGAGCCTAATCAACCCACCGATTTAGGGGCAGCAAACCCCCTTTTCATTTTGGGAGCATGGGCCAATTTTCATTTGGCCCCATGTGCTCATCCGTGCTCGAAAAATTCCATGAGCGCATTGTCCTGCTTAACTAACAGTTCTCACCAACAAACTGATTTTTTTAAACTGTACCCAAATTCCTAAACCATAGTCTATTTTATTATTGCATCACGGATGCTCCGTGTTTTCTACTGCAATGAGTTTTTGTTAACTGTCATCCTACTTTGTGTCGTTAACAGTTTAATACTTCAATGTAAAAAAATCTGGGCAACACGCATTCGGGCTCAAGACAAGATATTGGTGCGTTTGCCTGTACGGGCAAGATATTAGTTAACTTATCTATTTGACAAATGACTTGCATTAAAAAACTTGTCAATCTAACTATGTTGACAAATAACTTCCATTTTAAATAAAAAGTGTCAAGCGGGGATGCCCTTTGAATCTTTTGAAGGGAAGCGTGTGCTTCTAAATGTTAGATTAAATAATGTATAATGCTTATTGATCTGCATTACTTTAATGACATTAATATTAGTTCATAACTGATAGATTGTTTCACTGAGGTCCATCCTTTTTACCCGCGATAAAATGACTGCCCTGATGAAGACGAAATTCCTTTCATAAACGTGTTTCTGTTTCGTTACAAAAAACCGAGCATGTGACCGTAATCGTATAGCTTTCATCCATCCATTCCTGCTCTAAATCATTTACCTGGTCCATTCAGGATGGTTTTGAAAGAACAAAATGAGCTCGGAGAAGATAAGCCATCCCAGCAAGTAACGTTTTCTACACTGAACTATGAAGGACAGAATGTCGAACGTCTCTAGAAGGTTTCCTTCCGAAAGTGCGGAAACGGCTAACCCTTTCGACGGAGCTGCGTCTCTCAGGATGTCGCGAGGCCTGTCATGGGGAAGAAGAGGGGGAGGAGGGCTGTGGCTGTCATACGAGTTTTTTTCGGCATTGCGTGTGCGTGCATTTACACGTACACCTGCGGGAGTCACCATTCACTTCACTTCAAATGAAGACTGGGAGATGGGACCTTGATGTTAATAGATGTTTCAAAGGTCCCTGTTTGTGTTTGAGCTACGTTGAGGGAAGGGTGGGGTCGACGATCGAATAAGTCACAATACTATCGTTTGACTCATGTAAACCCAATGGAATGAGAATGGAATTGCTCAGCCAAAGGGGTTATAGAACATGGGCACCATGAAGGCACGAGCGTCCATAAACAATCTACGTAGTAGAATGCACAGAAACGTAAGGGCAAAAGGGCATTCTTTTTACCATAGCGTGTCATGGTAAACGGACGAAGATGGATAAAAATTGAAACTAAACCCATTAAACATCGGAATTTATCTTTGGGATGAAAATAAGTTATTTAGAATACTTTAATAATGGCACAGATTTAAAGATTTCATTTGTGATAATCATAGATTTACAGATTTCATTTGTGATAATCATAGATTTACAGATTTCATTTGTGATAATCATAGATTTAATGATTTCATTCACTTTAAGTGAATGTACAGTACTACTCATTTTTACCGTAGTCATTCACTAGCGTTCTAAAGATGTATACATGTGATGTATACATAAAGATGTATACATAAAGATGTATACATAAAGATGTACACATACTAGGAAATTCTGCAATGTATGTGCGAGCGAGAAGGGAAAGATACATAACGATTTGTCTTGAAAAAAAAAACTCGTGTATATTTTAATGAAAGTTACGTCAGGGTAGCTCCAGGGTGAATAATTAGTTGATCAGCACCCTGATTGAAGTTCCCGTTAAGATCGTGTGGAAGACATACAAACACGGATTTATGACCGTAGACGTCGTTCTACGTCTATAAATAGGACTAACTGGGTTACGTCCATACCAAGTAGACTGGGCCATTTCGGGCTGAAGAGCGTAAAAAAGTGCGCAACCCGTCCATAGATGCTGTTATCCGCAATGGAAGTGAACGTTTTCCACAAAATTCCTACCTTTTATGAATAGTTTCATTCCCTTCCTTTTGTTTTAGCAGAGGGATTCCGTTCGAGTTTCTTTGCAATCGAGTTAAAATGGTTCGATGGATCCGTTTGAATTTCACTTCATTAAATGATTGAAACTCTATTATTAATTTTGAATTTCCATTTCTTGACACACACCCCACCTCCCGTTTCAGTTAATTTTCTACTCAAAGAATTCGCATTTTAAATCAATGTTCACGAATGAAAACAGAAGGTTAAGCACACATTCTGCAAAGGAAAAGTTAGTTCATCTCCGTGGTGCCGTATCGACTTTCGAACCCCTTTTCAATCTCTTGCATTTCTGAGACATTTTGCTGAAATATTTCCTGTTTCCATAGTCTAAAATGGGAAAGCGAGAGTTTGTCCGGAGCTTTGTTTACGCCGTTGTTTTGTCTGGCGTCGGCGTTGTCTGGAAGTGACGTATACTGCAGTTTTTAATTATGATACATCAGGGATGCAGGTGTTGATTAGCCAATAACGGCTTGAGTGATGAGTGACGTTGGAGTTGTTCAAAGGACGGTTTGATTGATATTTAAACTTGATTGATATTTAAAACGGTTTCATTGATATATAAATTATTTATGATGATTGATATTTAAAATGCTTGAATGAAGAAAAGTGGAGTGTTAACGAAAGTTATTACGAAAGTGCTTACCACTAATCCAATTGTATTGCCATCGAGTTTCGGATTCGCCGTCTTATGATTTCGCCGTTCGAGTTTAGCGTGCAGAATACGAAAAATGGAGTTCACGTATTGGTTGCCGTGTGGACTCATTTCATCTCCAAGAATTATAGTGCCGGAAATTTGAAATGCCAGACTACATCTTTGGCCATTCAGGGCCCATCCGGTGTTCGAGAATGTGTTGACCCGATCTCCACTCGTCTCAGATTAGTATAAGAATTATTGAATGTATTCTTCGATAAACTGTAAATACATTTTCTTAATATTGAAATGAGATGTTTTAATATTACTTAATTGCGGACATGTGTCATCATAGATGGACATAGAATGTTTTGTATTTGCTAAAAGCTAATTATTTTCGATTTTGAAATAAATATATTTTTATTTAATTATCTTGTTATGCTTTCCACTTTTTGTAGTATGATGTGTGCTCTTTCCATTAGCTTCGAGTTAAGGCTGATCAACCGATTCCTAGAATCGGCCGGGGAAAAAGAACCTGGACAAACACAGCGAAATAAGGTTAAATGAGGTTACAAGTTTGTTAATCTCAAAACCTATACCACCGTGAAGACACTTCTTAATTTGCCAACAAAAACCTTTACCACAGTGGGCTTCTTTACAATTTAAGACTGAGGTTAGTGTTTTCTAAAAACATACGGGATGGCACTCATATCAACGATTCGTCTCGCCACGGAAAGCCATTCGTACGAATTTAGTCGCTATTCTCCGAGACATTTTCCCCTTTTCAGTATTCACTATTAAAGAGAGAGTTTCCGACTTCTTTGCATCTAAGTTCATGAAAGGACGGTCACCAGGAAGGCACCCGCTTTGACTCGATTTTGTTCTTGCTTCTATTCTATCAGATTGTTTCGCACAGAATAGGCTTAGAACGTTTTGGAGTGGAAAGAAATGGGAGTTTACAAAGTTTTAAATATTTCCCAGAGGGATTAGGAATGTCACTGCGGGATCGCTACTGTGATCATTTGGAAGCATTTCACCCACCCCAAACACGCTCAGTCAGAACCACGTGACCCAAGTTTACCACCTAACCGTGACTCAATATTACCGACGTCTTCAACTTCGAAGGACAAGCTGCAAAGAATGTGGGAAAATTTTCAGAGATCTATCCCTTCTAAACTCCTGCCATGAAACGTTACACATTCCAGCCACACTAGCCTATTCTTTTCGGTTTCTAACAAGATCAGTAGAAAATACTCTATCTCAGAACGTTCCTTTCCCACAAAGTGGTGAAACACCTACAAGCATGAGCCAACCAGTTGAGCATCTGGAGTAGCCGTACCTTGGATTGCGGACTACCACTTGGTCTGAGAGACGACCTCAACTCTTCAGAATATTCCCAGCCAATGCTTCAATATCGAACCAAGTAAATTGGATGTCAAGTCAGCACACGGTCACATAAACTTCTAAAAATGTCCACTAACGATATTTCGGGGGAAATTTACCCGTTCTTTTTCGCTCACATTACTGAATTCAGATGTACTTGTGGGGGAGTCAACGATGACTAGAGAAGCCCTTTCTATCGGAGTCCCCCCCCCCCCCGCCCGAAACGAATTATCCAATCACAATCTTAATTCACAGCCATGAAGGGTAGAGGGTAGATAGCCTTCATGTGGCAGCGAATGAGTCACGAGAAGGCAAAAAATCTCCCAAAGAACCGTATAAAGTACTATGCCACTTCAACCCAAGATCATGACTTTTATATGAACCATTCCAATTGATTTCACTCTCAATTAAACTTCCGATAACCTAATGACTAGAGTTCGACGAAGGAATCACGGTATTTAACACATAAACAACTTTATTGACGTCGTTTTGAGTTCCCAGCTTCGCTGAATCACACACACACACATATATAAATATTACAAATCTATATACAGATTATTTACAACTCTAGCATTACACATTCTACCCGAGACATACTCATCTACACTGAACTTCAAGCCTAACCTATTACCAAACTGGCCTTCAATCTGAACCTATGATGATCCAACTACGACACACTATACTAGCTAGGGCCAACGGCCGTACCGTGCTGAAAACACCGGTTCTCGTTAGATCACCGAAGTGAAGCAGCATCGGGCGCGGTTAGTACTTGGTGGGTGACCACCTCGGAACGCCGCGTGCTGTTGGCCATCTCGGGTGCGGTATCCCCGTGGTTTGCGCGCTAGATTTGCATGCTGCCACAAATACCGCCGTGTTCATGCGGAGTACGATCACGTTAAACATGTGGGTCCGTAAGTCCTTCCGAGAGGTTGGTGGTAGGGGAAGGAGGGTACGGTCCCTGTGGATGCCTCCCCCACTGGGTTCCGGTCTAAATTGGGTGGCACTTCCCGGCCGTCCATACAGTTACCTTACACCTTTCTGGTAGGTCGGACGGTCTGGGTCTCAACAACAACAACAACAACACTATACTAGCTACCTTCCTTCTCGATGCTACCTTCCATGGACGATCAGAACACACACATCCGTCATTCTAAAGTCTGCGCTTCCTCTAGGTCTGGCCCATCGTGAATATGCGAAGTCGAGAAGTTTAGAACATACATTAAAATCGGGGGAAAGTAGAATTAGAATAAAATGATAATAAATAATAGAATCCTCATGACGTCTTGAAATGCAACCCCCCGTTTCGAGAGTCGGCGAGATTTTATTTTCGGTACAGTACAGAAGTGTACTGAATACGCTCTCGGCAATCGAGCCATGGAGGTCGAAGTAAGGAGTTAAAACTTGATATTAAGAAAACGCCCCTATCGTTTGAGACAATCATTCAGGTGATACTAAACATCTCATCCCACTCTGCGTTACATGCATTTCCATGGCGACAGACATAAAATATGGATTGAAAGTGTCCATTTTGTAAAAATAAATGATGACCGTGATGAAAAGCAGAACTGGAAAAATAAAGAATATTCTTACGTATTCAAAATTATTTTACCTTCGAATTGATTTCTATCTCCCTATATTCTGTCTTACAGCTGTGAAAAAATACTGGTTAATTGTACCCATAATCATTTAAAAATAATCCAAAAAACATATAATAAATAATATGCCTTTCTGTTGTGTCCACTAACAGTAACGTAGCGACGAATTTATTAACCTCGATATCATTCTGAAAGCATTTTCAAGCGTTTCATCCGTAGGAATTAGAAAGAAGGAGATCAAACTCCTATGGATGAAACGTTTGCAAATACCACAATGCTTTCAGAATGATATTGAGATGTCGCTCCTGTTACTCAAGTAGCTGCTACTATTAGTGGACACAATAGAAAGGCGTAATATTTTGGATTATTTTTAACACTTTACAACATAGTTGAAAGTGTTTATGACTTGGTTCATTCTGTCTGTCTGTCCGTTAACACGATAACTGCCATAAAAATGGCTTTATCAAAATGAAATTTTAGTATATTTTTCAGACGGTCTGTGGGACCTATGGGAATATATAGGAATCATATCACCCAATTAGTTTTTTATTGAGCCCGGATTGAAAAAATGAAATACATTGAATCCTATGGGACTTAATATTTCAAACATTTTTTAAGCGAATTTAAAATTCACAAATTGCTTCGAAAATTTTAGGAAATATTCAAATGATCCCATAAAATATATAAAAAAAAATTTCAGTAAAATATATTAGGTAGTTTTTTAAATAAAAATTATTTAATATAGGGAGAAAAATAAATTCAATTAAATTCTGACTCTCGTTATATCCTCCAGACAGAAAAAAGAGATATATAATAAATATTTTCCCAAGAGTTTAATTATTTTATATATGGGAAAGGTTTCACATTTTAAAATAAATAGGGTCGATAACAATTTTTCAAATTTTTAAATAAAATAAATTATTATAGTATTGTGATGAATGAAACGGTTGGAAAAATGATTATGAATGAAATGTTGCTTTTATAGAGAGGCGATTTATATTTCGATGACGTCATTTGAATAAAGTTCATTTGTTTTCGATAAAGTTTTCAAATATAATAAATTATTGTAGTGTTATGATAATTTTAAAAATATTACCGAGGAATGTATCGCATTTGAGAGATGTTTGTATAAAATTGCATTGAAGTTGGAAAGTGTTTAATAATCAATGCTTTATGCATGATTGATCTTTCTTGTTTTTAATTAAATCCCTCGTTAAGTGTAT
This sequence comes from Amaurobius ferox, assembly GCA_951213105.1. Classification (NCBI taxonomy): domain Eukaryota; kingdom Metazoa; phylum Arthropoda; class Arachnida; order Araneae; family Amaurobiidae; genus Amaurobius; species Amaurobius ferox. The sequence continues at coordinate 143,294,058 of OX578147.1, read as the reverse complement.
AATGAACAAGTATTTTTTCACAGTTATAGAATTGAGTACAGAATAGATGGAGATAAAGTAAATTAAACGCTAAAATAAGTTTCAATACGTAGGAATATTCTTTATTGTTTCTGTTCTATTTTGCATTGCGCTCATCATTTATTCTTACTAAATGGACAGTTTCAATCCATATTTTAAGCCTTTCGGCACAGAAATGCATACAATTCAGGACTAGTTATATTATCCCAGCGCCACCTCAATGATTGGCGCAAACGGTTTTGGCGTTTTCTTAAAATGAAGTTTTAACTCTTTACTCTTACCTCCATGGTGCTCTCCTTCTTTCTAACTCCATGGGTCAAACTTATGATGCACGGCAAACGGGTATGGCAGATTTGGCTACTCCATGTTGCTAAATTGAAAGGTAAACAGCACTGTATATACGACGTTGCTCATTCTAATCAGGAATCATATTTGTCACGATCTTTTAGTCGCCTAATCACTGAATGGAATATGTTTTATGGATCGTTCGACACTTAAACCCTATCCGGGAAAGTCTAATTTTATGACGAACTGCAAGGAAAGGAAGAAATATGAAGATGAGGATACATGTGTTGGGTTATACTTTTGGATATTTAATAATTTTAGGAATTTTGTTTTTAATTTAAACGTGTTCAGGGGTCTTATTTACATAGTCACTCTCCATTTTCCAGTTGTTCAGGTTTTGATATTCTTCTGTTCCAAATATATTCATTGATTAATACGTGGCTGGACAATGTTTTGTCTTCGAGTGCTTCTAACTAGGGGTCTGTGAAGGAAGGCGTCTACAAGTTCTCGCCTGCCCTGTAGATTTGAGAAGTGCTATGACGCCAATTAAGCGGTTGTTTATCGTTATCCGTGTGCATTCTTTAAATGGCGTATTGAGTCGGCATTTCCATATGTGATTAATGGATTATATGGTCGGCGTTAAGTACTGATGAGTAAAGAAGTGTCCATTGTTTCCGATGAAAAAATCGTTAATTGAAGTTTGTGTTAATCAAATTTTACGACGTTGAGGAGCTTGCTGACGTGTGAGCGGTCTTTCTTTTAGACTGGAATGGATGGTTTTCCTCGGGTTTAAGCGATTGGACTTTCCTCCATCTTCGGTCTCATGTGTTGGGATCTGATGCATCCAGCATGTTCCGTGATAGCTCTACATCCGGGTGATATGTTTAAATTCTAATTTTTAATTGCTTCTGTCAGTTTGACATACGTTTTAAAATTTAATTGAGTTGGCATAAAATAAGACCCCTTAGACTTATATATTTTAGGTCACCTGAACCTGTGGTTATCTTTAAATTTTGTTGAAATTCCCTTTTGGCTAACTGATGTTTTTTTATTCTAAATTCAAGTTTTGGCAAATAATTGTATAATTTTAACATTGTTAACTTTAAAATTTAATACTCTAACGTTTTTTCTACCACTTACGACCGGCCATTCTATTTATTTATTTATTTAAGTTGTTTATTTGATTTGTTTAGTTAATGAGATGTTTAAAAGTTGTAAAATGTTTTGAAAATTCTATAAAAATGAAGTTTAAATTTTAATAAACGTTAGATTTTTGAAAACCTAAATTCTGTGTTCTCTCTTTTACTTTAATGTTTTTATTTTTAGGAAAGTGTCATTTTTAATATTTTGCAGGATTAGTACATATTTGTACACATAGGGTAACTGGTCAATAGGTCCACTTTGGTTTATTTCAGAAAGTTTTTGGGTTTTTAAAACATTTTCAGGTTTTAGGAACTTTATGACTTTATCAGATTTCAGGAATTTACAGAATGTTTTATACATTTAAGAATGATTTAGAATGTTTTTTTAGAATATCAATAAAGCGATCCCCCCCCCCCCCCGACGCATGGCTTTGCGTAGAGTGCGATTGAACCGTACCACAAGACTGAACAATCCAATTCATGAAGAAAGCATCACCGTTTTCATAATAGAGCATGGGCGCAAGCGTCCGTAAACAGCTTGCGTAGTAGAATGCGCAGTAACGTAAGAGCATTCATTTTACTAGAGCGGGTCATGGTAAACGGATGAGGAAGTCCCATAAAAATTGAAACTAAATCCATTAAACGTCGAAATTGACCTTTGTGCTGAAAGTAAATGATTTAGAATACTTGAGTAACAACCTATGTTTAAAGATTTTATTGGCTAAAGTGCACTTTAAGTGATTTTATTTTCCAGTCAATTTAAAACTATCCATCCAAGAAGAAAAATGTAGATTTATCCTACTGAAATGAGAGGTTGAACGATTGTAAATTTCTAAAATAGCCGTTTTTAATGCAGAAATAATGAAAATGTCCATACTGCTCAGCAGACGAATATTTTGCTTTGAAAACGTCAGGGCAAAATGCTCTATTGTCGTATAGGGTCGTACTACGTATAAACTTTATACTTTATGATACCAATGAAGTGAATACAGAGTGGGCAACTTTGTATTACGAATTGAAAACACACTTAATGATTCGTTACGGTGAAGAGAGTTTACGTTATTAGGAATATTAAGATAATTCATTTTGAGATATCTGTATTTTCGTAATACGTCGATTTTGGAAATACGTGAATGTTGTTCCATCAGTTTGAGGATATTTAATTCACAGAGTATCAGTGGGTTCGTTCAAAGAGAACGATCCCTCGAATCTCGAAATCAGCTCGTGACACTACAGCAGTTCATATTCATTTTAAAGTTGCTGCTACAATTTTCTTCAGGAAAAAAAAAATCATATATGATAAAAATCACAAATAAAATCAATTATGACTCTATCATTGTGAGTTGACTATCAACCCCCACAATAAGGAAAGAAAATATTATCGGAGTAGAGTCCTGTGTTGTAAAATGTGTCATAAAATGAACTTTCTGTGTGTGTATATATATAATGTATTATAAAATACAATCATAAAAAGTTAAAAATTTAAAAATTCAAGAAATAGAAAGTCGCAAAATGCCGCACTATCAGAGTCTTGAAATATATATACAAATAACAAAATAAAAAGTTAGAATGATTGCGTTTACGGGGTTGCAGATAGGTCAAGGGGGATTGTGACCCCTTTTCCTGGTTAGAAGCTAGCTTTGACTTCTAGAAAACACTCCCAGAAACACTGCACGCCCGAAGCAACAATCAAACGTGTCCGTGGGGATAAAGTGACCGAATCCCAGACAACACCAAACAAGGAACAGTAAAAAATGCAAAATTTACAAACCAACCAAATGAGAAAGAGGAAAAACATGCTATGAAGTCAAAAAATCACCGGAGAGGAAGTCATTATGAGACACGATACAGTGAATAATTTTTGTACAAAATACAGTAATGAAAATTATGTTAACTTTATAGATTTGCTGGAATACAACTCCACTCTTATCTGAGATTCTCTGCATCTGTTTTACTGAAAGCACACGTTATTCACTGTATCATGTCTCATAATAGTGATTTTTTGACTTTGTAGAATTTTTTTCCTGTTTCTCATTTGGTTGGTTTGTAAATTTTTCATTTTTTACTGTTCCTTGTTTGGTGTTGTCTGGGATTCGGTCATTTTATCCTCACGGACACGTTCGATTGTTGTTTCGGGCGTGCAGTGTTTCTGGGAGTGTATATATATATATATATATATATATATATATATATATATATATATATATATATATAGTGGTTAGTATGCTATAGTATTATGGTTGTGTATAATGTGTGAAGTAAAACTTAGTATACAATGCCACCTTAATATGAATAAAATGCATTTGGGCCCACTTGTAGACTTTTCATTGACTGCTACGAAATGGATTTCCAACAGCTTCTGTTCATTTTAATGGCTCGAAATCATAAGTACTGTTTTATTTGAGGAAGATGACCATGATAATTCTCGTACTTGGTAACGAGAGTGTTTTATGGTTTTAAATATCATGTCCATCACCCCGAATGATCGTTTTTGTTCTACCGGAGGTTCGATTAATGCAGGAACAGTATCATTTTACAGTCGCTCCAATGGTTACCCATTCTAATGTGTGTCCCACCTGTTGATCCTCCGACCTTCCGAAACCTGTTGCTTCGTGATCCTTTCCTCTCTCCCAGAGGGCATTTCGATCGCTCAGCATGAAAACATTGCAAACATTTTGTATTGCGATGGAAATTGCTTTATTACGAAGGAAAAAAGTTTCCATTTCGATCCCGTTTTCAGGAAACACTTTCCAATATCCTAAACTGTCGCAAACGCAGTCATTTTAACCTAACTATCTTCAAGGTCTGATGACCCGGAGGCTATGCTGCGGGCTACACTTAAAAACCCTCAAAATAATAAAAAGCATCGTTTACATCGTAACATTTTAAAGAGCAATATAATAGAAATATCTGGTAGTAATGAACGAGATAGTGCCTATCGGATATGACTTTGATACACTTTAAGTGATAAAAGCCAACCGAGATTGAGTTATTTTGAAAGATTAAAAATTCAAACCATTTAGATTCATATTAACAATTCAATAAAAAGGGAACATTTATAATTAGTTGACGAGTTCCTAATAAAATGAAATGTTTGCTCTATTTTATAGTTACATTAGATGCAAATCTCTTTGCCAACCATTAAAAAATAACTCAGTAAAGACACTCTATAGGATACTTCTCGCGTTGAAATATTCTGAAGGTATCAAAGGGGGTGGAGCTCGTAAACTAAAATGTCGTTCCGTTCCTCCATTTAAATCGATCCAAATACGTATTCACTTTGTCGTTGGACGGGCCCCACACTAATATTTTAATAACTAAAAATCTTGCACTCCGCTCAATATGTCCCACTCTCACAGGGTGACATTTTAATCTTCATTCATAAAACAAACGATCTATTTTCGAAAGGAAATCAACCAAAGGTGGGCAGGCCTATAAAATGCGATGGCAGAGATAAATTGTTTCGTTGTCATAGTGTCCGTCATCCTTTAAAATCGAATCACTTTGGGAAATTCATATAATGATATGGAAGTAGGAAGAAACGCTCACCTTTCAGACTTGTGCGGCAATACATCTCCACAGCTCGGATCCTAAGAAGACGAAAAGTTTAATAAACAAGTGGGCAAAAACAAACAAATAATATAGTTTTTATTTTCTACGCAATACAGGATCCTGTAGAGGAAAAGTATTAGAATCATGTCGAAAATCGCAACTCGAGTTTTCACAAGATCGACACGTTTTGGGACCTCTAGAACACGAGAAAACTATACGTCTGTGTGTGCAATGTATGTATCCAACTCTAACTCCCTTAATTGAGTGACCCTGGTGTTGATAAGATTTTGGCTCGATTCGGGGAAAAAAAAAATAATAATCTGCATTTTTTTTTTTTTTTTTGCGAAATGGCCCACAAAAATGGAACGTATCTACTATAGCTGGACGAATGGACCCAATTTGACCCCCCACAAAATTTGGCAAATAAGTCACTTGTGGGTGACCCTGGTGTGGATTGGATTGTGGTACAACTTGGAAAAACAAAAAAAAGCGCTTGCCTGTTTTTACGAAATGACCCGCCTATAGATAACTTCAAATTTAATTTTTGAGTTATCTGTAGGGTTGAGTCAACGATAAGCCTTCTATCAGCAAAAATCGGATGTGCCTATGACTTTGGTTCATTCTCATTGGCACTTTTCCCCCTTATAATTCATTAAATAGAGCTTAATCGCACAAAATAACACGGGTCATTATTTAAAATTCGACTGAATGGGTTGTTTTATTTCAATTTTCTTTATCATTGGGACGTTTTATCGAAGGCGACGCTGTAAAAATACGAAAAAACTAAAATATATCGAGAACGGTTAGTGCTCAAGAGAGTTGCAAGAGAGAATGAGAAATGTGGCTCTTCTTATTCTTTTTGTCGTCCAAAATGATGTATAAAGCAAGCATGTAAGTAATATACAGGGTGATTCAAAAAAGATGGGCCAAACTTGAGGAGGTAGTATCAGACACAAAACCAAGCATCTGTCGTCCTAGTTTACCAGGTCAGAAATGAAACGTAAAGGCGTTACAGAGCGCTTCATAGTCAAACCGACGAGGTGAAGCGAAAACACAAGAATGACTTAGACTTATAAAACGACATTTAATAAACAATCATTACAGTAAACGCTCAAAAGAGCGACCGCCCACCTGAATGCACGTCTCACAGCGGCGGTGGAGGGACTAGTCTCGAACAGACCAGGCATCTCGCGCATTTCCGCAGCAGCGGCCGATATTCTGGAAACGAGTTCCTCTTCGGATTCAAGGGGAGTGTCATAGACGAGACTCTAGAGATGTCCCCACAAACAGAAGTCAAGACACGGCAGATCGGACGATCGTGGGGGCTTCCCAACAAGTAAGCGCCCTGTAACGCCTTCACGTTTAATTTCCAAGCCGGTAAACTATGACGAAAAAATTTTGATTTGATGTCTACTACCACCTCGTCAAGTTTGGCCCATCTTTTTTGAATCGCCCTGTATTTGAGCATACGTAGTTTTTTTATTTTAGATTTTTGCAATTTTTACAGACCATTAAAAAAAAAAAGAAAGCATATCCTTTCTTTCTAAATCTTACCATCAGCACCAGAGCAACCTACAAGTGATTTATCTTCCCAATTTTTATTTTAGATTTTTGCAATTTTTACAGACCATTAAAAAAAAAAAGAAAGCATATCCTTTCTTTCTAAATCTTACCATCAGCACCAGAGCAACCTACAAGTGATTTATCTTCCCAATTTTTATTTTAGATTTTTGCAATTTTTACAGACCATTAAAAAAAAAAAGAAAGCATATCCTTTCTTTCTAAATCTTACCATCAGCACCAGAGCAACCTACAAGTGATTTATCTTCCCAATTTTTATTTTAGATTTTTGCAATTTTTACAGACCATTAAAAAAAAAAAAGAAAGCATATCCTTTCTTTCTAAATCTTACCATCAGCACCAGAGCAACCTACAAGTGATTTATCTTTCCAATTTTTATTTTAGATTTTTGCAATTTTTACAGACCATTAAAAAAAAAAGAAAGCATATCCTTTCTTTCTAAATCTTACCATCAGCACCAGAGCAACCTACAAGTGATTTATCTTCCCAATTTTTATTTTAGATTTTTGCAATTTTTACAGACCATTAAAAAAAAAAAGAAAGCATATCCTTTCTTTCTAAATCTTACCATCAGCACCAGAGCAACCTACAAGTGATTTATCTTCCCAATTTTTATTTTAGATTTTTGCAATTTTTACAGACCATTAAAAAAAAAAAAAAAGCATATCCTTTCTTTCTAAATCTTACCATCAGCACCAGAGCAACCTACAAGTGATTTATCTTCCCAATTTTTATTTTAGATTTTTGCAATTTTTACAGACCATTAAAAAAAAAAAGAAAGCATATCCTTTCTTTCTAAATCTTACCATCAGCACCAGAGCAACCTACAAGTGATTTATCTTCCCAATTTTTATTTTAGATTTTTGCAATTTTTACAGACCATTAAAAAAAAAAAGAAAGCATATCCTTTCTTTCTAAATCTTACCATCAGCACCAGAGCAACCTACAAGTGATTTATCTTCCCAATTTTTATTTTAGATTTTTGCAATTTTTACAGACCATTAAAAAAAAAAGAAAGCATATCCTTTCTTTCTAAATCTTACCATCAGCACCAGAGCAACCTACAAGTGATTTATCTTCCCAATTTTTATTTTAGATTTTTGCAATTTTTACAGACCATTAAAAAAAAAAGAAAGCATATCCTTTCTTTCTAAATCTTACCATCAGCACCAGAGCAACCTACAAGTGATTTATCTTCCCAATTTTTATTTTAGATTTTTGCAATTTTTACAGACCATTAAAAAAAAAAAGAAAGCATATCCTTTCTTTCTAAATCTTACCATCAGCACCAGAGCAACCTACAAGTGATTTATCTTCCCAATTTTTATTTTAGATTTTTGCAATTTTTACAGACCATTAAAAAAAAAAAGAAAGCATATCCTTTCTTTCTAAATCTTACCATCAGCACCAGAGCAACCTACAAGTGATTTATCTTCCCAATTTTTATTTTAGATTTTTGCAATTTTTACAGACCATTAAAAAAAAAAGAAAGCATATCCTTTCTTTCTAAATCTTACCATCAGCACCAGAGCAACCTACAAGTGATTTATCTTCCCAATTTTTATTTTAGATTTTTGCAATTTTTACAGACCATTAAAAAAAAAAAGAAAGCATATCCTTTCTTTCTAAATCTTACCATCAGCACCAGAGCAACCTACAAGTGATTTATCTTCCCAATTTTTATTTTAGATTTTTGCAATTTTTACAGACCATTAAAAAAAAAAGAAAGCATATCCTTTCTTTCTAAATCTTACCATCAGCACCAGAGCAACCTACAAGTGATTTATCTTCCCAATTTTTATTTTAGATTTTTGCAATTTTTACAGACCATTAAAAAAAAAAAGAAAGCATATCCTTTCTTTCTAAATCTTACCATCAGCACCAGAGCAACCTACAAGTGATTTATCTTCCCAATTTTTATTTTAGATTTTTGCAATTTTTACAGACCATTAAAAAAAAAAGAAAGCATATCCTTTCTTTCTAAATCTTACCATCAGCACCAGAGCAACCTACAAGTGATTTATCTTCCCAATTTTTATTTTAGATTTTTGCAATTTTTACAGACCATTAAAAAAAAAAGAAAGCATATCCTTTCTTTCTAAATCTTACCATCAGCACCAGAGCAACCTACAAGTGATTTATCTTCCCAATTTTTATTTTAGATTTTTGCAATTTTTACAGACCATTAAAAAAAAAAGAAAGCATATCCTTTCTTTCTAAATCTTACCATCAGCACCAGAGCAACCTACAAGTGATTTATCTTCCCAATTTTTATTTTAGATTTTTGCAATTTTTACAGACCATTAAAAAAAAAAGAAAGCATATCCTTTCTTTCTAAATCTTACCATCAGCACCAGAGCAACCTACAAGTGATTTATCTTCCCAATTTTTATTTTAGATTTTTGCAATTTTTACAGACCATTAAAAAAAAAGAAAGCATATCCTTTCTTTCTAAATCTTACCATCAGCACCAGAGCAACCTACAAGTGATTTATCTTCCCAATTTTTATTTTAGATTTTTGCAATTTTTACAGACCATTAAAAAAAAAAAGAAAGCATATCCTTTCTTTCTAAATCTTACCATCAGCACCAGAGCAACCTACAAGTGATTTATCTTCCCAATTTTTATTTTAGATTTTTGCAATTTTTACAGACCATTAAAAAAAAAAAGAAAGCATATCCTTTCTTTCTAAATCTTACCATCAGCACCAGAGCAACCTACAAGTGATTTATCTTCCCAATTTTTATTTTAGATTTTTGCAATTTTTACAGACCATTAAAAAAAAAAAGAAAGCATATCCTTTCTTTCTAAATCTTACCATCAGCACCAGAGCAACCTACAAGTGATTTATCTTCCCAATTTTTATTTTAGATTTTTGCAATTTTTACAGACCATTAAAAAAAAAAAAGAAAGCATATCCTTTCTTTCTAAATCTTACCATCAGCACCAGAGCAACCTACAAGTGATTTATCTTCCCAATTTTTATTTTAGATTTTTGCAATTTTTACAGACCATTAAAAAAAAAAAGAAAGCATATCCTTTCTTTCTAAATCTTACCATCAGCACCAGAGCAACCTACAAGTGATTTATCTTCCCAATTTTTATTTTAGATTTTTGCAATTTTTACAGACCATTAAAAAAAAAAAAGAAAGCATATCCTTTCTTTCTAAATCTTACCATCAGCACCAGAGCAACCTACAAGTGATTTATCTTCCTAATTTTTATTTTAGATTTTTGCAATTTTTACAGACCATTAAAAAAAAAAAGAAAGCATATCCTTTCTTTCTAAATCTTACCATCAGCACCAGAGCAACCTACAAGTGATTTATCTTCCCAATTTTTATTTTAGATTTTTGCAATTTTTACAGACCATTAAAAAAAAAAAGAAAGCATATCCTTTCTTTCTAAATCTTACCATCAGCACCAGAGCAACCTACAAGTGATTTATCTTCCCAATTTTTATTTTAGATTTTTGCAATTTTTACGGACCATTAAAAAAAAAAAGAAAGCATATCCTTTCTTTCTAAATCTTACCATCAGCACCAGAGCAACCTACAAGTGATTTATCTTCCCAATTTTTATTTTAGATTTTTGCAATTTTTACAGACCATTAAAAAAAAAAGAAAGCATATCCTTTCTTTCTAAATCTTACCATCAGCACCAGAGCAACCTACAAGTGATTTATCTTCCCAATTTTTATTTTAGATTTTTGCAATTTTTACAGACCATTAAAAAAAAAAAGAAAGCATATCCTTTCTTTCTAAATCTTACCATCAGCACCAGAGCAACCTACAAGTGATTTATCTTCCCAATTTTTATTTTAGATTTTTGCAATTTTTACAGACCATTAAAAAAAAAAAGAAAGCATATCCTTTCTTTCTAAATCTTACCATCAGCACCAGAGCAACCTTCAAGTGATTTATCTTCCCAATTTTTATTTTAGATTTTTGCAATTTTTACAGACCATTAAAAAAAAAAAGAAAGCATATCCTTTCTTTCTAAATCTTACCATCAGCACCAGAGCAACCTACAAGTGATTTATCTTCCCAATTTTTATTTTAGATTTTTGCAATTTTTACAGACCATTAAAAAAAAAAAGAAAGCATATCCTTTCTTTCTAAATCTTACCATCAGCACCAGAGCAACCTACAAGTGATTTATCTTCCCAATTTTTATTTTAGATTTTTGCAATTTTTACAGACCATTAAAAAAAAAAAGAAAGCATATCCTTTCTTTCTAAATCCTACCATCAGCACCAGAGCAACCTACAAGTGATTTATCTTCCCAATTTTTATTTTAGATTTTTGCAATTTTTACAGACCATTAAAAAAAAAAAGAAAGCATATCCTTTCTTTCTAAATCTTACCATCAGCACCAGAGCAACCTACAAGTGATTTATCTTCCCAATTTTTATTTTAGATTTTTGCAATTTTTACAGACCATTAAAAAAAAAAGAAAGCATATCCTTTCTTTCTAAATCTTACCATCAGCACCAGAGCAACCTACAAGTGATTTATCTTCCCAATTTTTATTTTAGATTTTTGCAATTTTTACAGACCATTAAAAAAAAAAGAAAGCATATCCTTTCTTTCTAAATCTTACCATCAGCACCAGAGCAACCTACAAGTGATTTATCTTCCCAATTTTTATTTTAGATTTTTGCAATTTTTACAGACCATTAAAAAAAAAAAGAAAGCATATCCTTTCTTTCTAAATCTTACCATCAGCACCAGAGCAACCTACAAGTGATTTATCTTCCCAATTTTTATTTTAGATTTTTGCAATTTTTACAGACCATTAAAAAAAAAAAGAAAGCATATCCTTTCTTTCTAAATCTTACCATCAGCACCAGAGCAACCTACAAGTGATTTATCTTCCCAATTTTTATTTTAGATTTTTGCAATTTTTACAGACCATTAAAAAAAAAAGAAAGCATATCCTTTCTTTCTAAATCTTACCATCAGCACCAGAGCAACCTACAAGTGATTTATCTTCCCAATTTTTATTTTAGATTTTTGCAATTTTTACAGACCATTAAAAAAAAAAAGAAAGCATATCCTTTCTTTCTAAATCTTACCATCAGCACCAGAGCAACCTACAAGTGATTTATCTTCCCAATTTTTATTTTAGATTTTTGCAATTTTTACAGACCATTAAAAAAAAAAGAAAGCATATCCTTTCTTTCTAAATCTTATCATCAGCACCAGAGCAACCTACAAGTGATTTATCTTCCCAATTTTTATTTTAGATTTTTGCAATTTTTACAGACCATTAAAAAAAAAAAGAAAGCATATCCTTTCTTTCTAAATCTTACCATCAGCACCAGAGCAACCTACAAGTGATTTATCTTCCCAATTTTTATTTTAGATTTTTGCAATTTTTACAGACCATTAAAAAAAAAAGAAAGCATATCCTTTCTTTCTAAATCTTACCATCAGCACCAGAGCAACCTACAAGTGATTTATCTTCCCAATTTTTATTTTAGATTTTTGCAATTTTTACAGACCATTAAAAAAAAAAAAGAAAGCATATCCTTTCTTTCTAAATCTTACCATCAGCACCAGAGCAACCTACAAGTGATTTATCTTCCCAATTTTTATTTTAGATTTTTGCAATTTTTACAGACCATTAAAAAAAAAAAGAAAGCATATCCTTTCTTTCTAAATCTTACCATCAGCACCAGAGCAACCTACAAGTGATTTATCTTCCCAATTTTTATTTTAGATTTTTGCAATTTTTACAGACCATTAAAAAAAAAAAGAAAGCATATCCTTTCTTTCTAAATCTTACCATCAGCACCAGAGCAACCTACAAGTGATTTATCTTCCCAATTTTTATTTTAGATTTTTGCAATTTTTACAGACCATTAAAAAAAAAAAGAAAGCATATCCTTTCTTTCTAAATCTTACCATCAGCACCAGAGCAACCTACAAGTGATTTATCTTCCCAATTTTTATTTTAGATTTTTGCAATTTTTACAGACCATTAAAAAAAAAAAAGAAAGCATATCCTTTCTTTCTAAATCTTACCATCAGCACCAGAGCAACCTACAAGTGATTTATCTTCCCAATTTTTATTTTAGATTTTTGCAATTTTTACAGACCATTAAAAAAAAAAAGAAAGCATATCCTTTCTTTCTAAATCTTACCATCAGCACCAGAGCAACCTACAAGTGATTTATCTTCCCAATTTTTATTTTAGATTTTTGCAATTTTTACAGACCATTAAAAAAAAAAAGAAAGCATATCCTTTCTTTCTAAATCTTACCATCAGCACCAGAGCAACCTACAAGTGATTTATCTTCCCAATTTTTATTTTAGATTTTTGCAATTTTTACAGACCATTAAAAAAAAAAAAGAAAGCATATCCTTTCTTTCTAAATCTTACCATCAGCACCAGAGCAACCTACAAGTGATTTATCTTCCCAATTTTGCGACATTGTGCCCATTAGTTTATCAGCTAGAGGATGTACATAATTATTTTAATTATTTTGAGGGTCATTTCGCCAAAAAAAAAAAAAGACAGACTTTTATTTTTTTTTTTTTAACAGTGTCAAAATCTAATCCTCCGCACCAGGGGTTCATATCACTCATTTTTAACACTTTACAACATAGTTGAAAAATGTTTATGACTTTGCTCATTCTGTCTGTCCGTTAGCACGATAACTGCCGTAAAAATAACTCTATCAAAAAAAATTTTAGTATGTTGATCAGACGGTCTGTGGGACCTATGGGAATATAAATGAATAATATCACTCAATTAGTTTTGGATTGAACCCGGGTTGAAAAAATGAAATACATAGAACCCTATGGGACCTCATTTTCTCAAATATTTTTAAGCGAGTTTAAAATTCACAAATGGCTTCGAAAGTTTTAGGAAGTATTCAAATTATTACATAAAATATATAAAAAAAAATTCAGAAAAATATATTCTGTAGTTTTTTAAATAAAAATTAAAATAATAATGACACCCATTATATGGAGAGATCACGTGACCATTATATGAAGAGATCACGCGACCCACTTCGTCATAAAATAGGGCATCCATCTTGTGTCAAAATCGTGATTTTTAAAGTTCTTTATAATTTATTTTATTGATTATTTGATTTTATACGAAGAATAAACGATTATATAGCAGAATTTTTCGGTGAAGTTTTAAACACAGGGTTAAATTACTTTTACAAGTTTTTAAGTAAAATAAATTATTGTAGTATTGTGATGAATGAAAGGAATAAAATAAATGTGGATGAATGAAATTTTTACAGCTTTTTCATAGAGAGCCAGGCCATTTATATTCCGATGACTTCATTTGAATAAAGTTAATTTTTTTCGATAAAGTTTTTAAATATAATAAATTATTGTAGTATTGTGATTATTTTAAAAATATGACCGCTGAATGTATTGCATTTTAGAGATGTTTAAATAAAATTGCATTGTAGTTGGAAAGTGTTTCATAATCAATGCTTTATGCATGATTGATTTTCCTTGTTAATTAATGAATAAATTAATTTTGTGAAACTAGGTCCATTTGTTTTTCAGCTACAGTGAATGCATACATTGCACACACACACACACTCGGAGACGTCACGCTAAAAATAGTTTGATTGGGTTCTTGAGTGCTGAAAACGCGTTGCCGTCGCAAATTGAAATGGCGATACCTGTACCTGTACTCTACATGACCGTAGATTGTAGGGAAAGTAATAGGCAATTGACTCTTCCGCACCATTCATATTAGGTTTATTATTTATTTTTACCGTGAGGTTAATATTTTAAAAGTTTACAGTTAAAGACAGAGTATAAAATAGAAGTTTAAGTCGGATTCTTTCAGGAGGCCATTTTGATTCAAAATCTTAGTACATTTCTTGAGATGTCATCTTCTCGCTGCAGAAGGATAAGTCTTTTGAACACTGTGAATGATGAAGAAGCTATTTGCTAAGATTTCCATAGTATCATTTCCTGCGAGTAACAGAGTGAGAAGATAGGCTATGGAGGAAGTATGGACGGATAGGAGCCACGATTAGAAAAGATGTCAATGGATTGGCGTAACTGAACTGTTGCCAACTCTCTGTTGAAAGAGTAACTAGAGAAATAATTCTAGCAAAAAATCGTTTGTGTTCTCACTACGATGGACGCTGTGGAATAGGGACGAGCGACTTTGGAATGAGTCCTATAAAAAGATGTCTAGGACGGAGAAGTGCCTCACACTATATAATATTTCACAAAATCAATTTTCAAATATTTCAGAAGTCATTTTAACAAAACATTACTTTATTTTGGGAGATTATTTCATGACGTAAGTCGTGTGGCGAAATAGCGTACCTATGAATATTCATTCCGTCATAGCCTTGGGCGCCCATAGAACGTTTCTCAAGACAGGGCAAACCACTGACATCCGTGGGGCTAACTTAAGGATAAGATGTACAACATCGACTCACTAGATGTCCACCTTTGTGACCTTGAACGTCCAGGGGATCCCCCGTATGGACTCCCATGGTTATAGCATTGAATGCAACTCTAAAGAAAACACCCCAATAAGTCCCGCAACATGTGTTATGCAACTTTATTTCCAGTCATTGAAGCAACTTGGCGACATTTCGACGTTATCGCCAAGCTTTTCTTTATATAGTATATGACTGCATCTAAAATGATTTTTCACTCTTGCCACATCCGCACAGATAGTTGGGCGAGCGAGAAGGTCGGGTCGTGGGGTCGCCGCTTCACCCCCTCATTAGAAGGGCGCTTCGAAGAGGTCAGGCACGCCGCGAACCTTCTTCTCTCAGGTAATGTCTGCAGTGGTGCCACCTATCGACTTATTTTTGGAACCGGATATTCAGCTAAATGAACAGAAATGTCGAGGTTCGCATTATTGGGAAATGAAATGTTAAAGAAAATCGTCGTAAATCGTTCTAAAAGATTTATTTTTTTATATAAGTGCCAATGAAATAAAAGTGCAGGGTCCATTTCGACGATAAGAGCTTGCCATTTCATCGCAGTAGCTCAACGGTAGAGCGTCAGAGATCCAGGGTTCGGTTCCCTGTTGGGGCAGCAAGGTTCTTTACAATGCCACACGAACACATTAACTCTGTAGGTTAGTGCAAAGATGTCGCAGGTTTGAAAGTGACCCTAGTACGACTCATTCAGATTCAGTGGCATCTGGAAGACGGAGCGCCGATTTCAAATCGAGAGAATAACGACTACGCAGGAGACTAACTTGGGTAAAAATAGTAGTAGCGGGAGGCTGACCTGAGATGGTCAGTTGCCCGCCCATCTGACATTAGACGGTGGAGAATGCAGAGCCCACTTCGACGATAAAAACTTGCCATTGCGTCCCAGTAGCTCAACGGTAGAGCGTCGACTAGCCTGTTCGGAGATCCGGGGTTCGATTCCCAGTTGGGGCAGCAAGGTTCTTTACAGATGTTTCGGTACCAATAGCGTGGCTTGTCTTCAATAAAATGTCAATTTTAAGATATGTGATATAATTTAAGTCTGTCTATATTGTGTGCATCCTATACACACATTAGAAACTCCTTTTTTATTTACACTTAAAAAAAAAGTTTTAGAGGAGTTCACACGAATCATGAGGTTTTATTTTCATCTAACCACGTTATGCAATGAATGCGTTCTACCTAATTAAATTGGATAGTATTTGGTTAGTACGGTTTGGAATGGGACACAAGCATTGAAGTCTGACTCAGGATGAAGAAACTGTTGAATCACTCGCAGCCGATGGATAGATAGATGGAATGGCAGCCCTCTACTACAGTGGTCAGCATCCTCATCAGGTCCTGTCCCGGCCACGAATCCCCCATAAACAAAACGCGACTGCACATTTTATCTTCTAATCTATCGAAAATGTTTTTCATCTCTTTTCGATCTACTCATATCGATTTGAAACACGACCTGTTTATAAATAGAAAGTGCAAAAAATACAAACGCCCAACCCGAGGTTTTTCTTTTTTAGACATTCAGCGGGAAAGAAAGAGCGTCACTTCTCCTACAGACACACGTTCGATTTCACATAGCTTTAAATGGAGTTCAATGATGCAAAAGAGAAAGAGAATTATTTGAAATGACACCGAATTCGCCATTTCAGTTCAATTTACTTTTTGGGTCGAACGAGCGTATTTTCAAAGGTGATATGTTAAACATTCGAAAAGTTAAAACATCTCGGATCCAGTTATACGGTGGGTCTTATTCTTTCCGTCGTTCGAGACGACAACTAGCATTTGAGCCTACGTAGTTCTTTCATTTTCTGATTTGGACGATTTATGCGGGTCCTTTCGCAGGCTCTTTTTTCCAAATCGTACCCAAATCGAATCAGCATCGAGGTCACCCCCGTGTGGCTTATCTGCCCAGTTTTGTGAAATGGGGCCCATTCGTTTTTGAGCTATAGAGTGAATGCATACATTGCACACATACACGCGCAGACAAAAATTGAGTTTTCGGATTTTAGAGTGCTCCAAACGTGCGCCATTTTTGGTACGTTTCCAATACATGACCCTGTATTGCAGGAAAAGTAATAAATGTTCCGGACATTTTTTAATCCAAGTTAACTCAGTTGACTTAAATGAATTTCCTTTTTTATTTCTTACTCTCTGGAAAGCAACCCTTCAGAAGAGTGTCGGATATAAAACTTTTAGAAATGGAGAGCGGCAGGGTAAGGTCAAGTTTGGGACATTAAAAAAATAAATCGGATGTGGCCAACCCATGACTTTCACTACAGAATGCAATGAATGGACTTCTATCACAGTGGAAACAATGATGTATGAAATACACAGCACGATGTTTTTAACATTGAGTCGCATATGGAGCTCTTTTCCGGATGTCAAACCAGTGTTTCTTTCAGTCCGGGGACGAGTATTCGCCCCCATTTTATGTTAACCTTTTTAATTTATGTGACACATCATTTAAGTAATTTATATAGAGCAAATAGAAAACTTACCCCCTTAAAATTTCATTCGCCAAAAAATCCTAAAACGATTTCGAAGTGTCCAATTAACTTACAGTTCAGGAAACTCTAAATGGACAATGGATAAAGTCCATATATTAAAATACGAGGATCAGTCAAAAAGTGAGTTGCACTCCGTAAAAACTCTTGGAATATTTTGTTGAAACGTTGTGGCAACACTGCAGCCATTTATCTGCAGCGCGTGACGTAGCGGCTTTGACGCGGCAGTTTTAGTTTGCTGTCGGTCGTGAATATATCTCGGCAGCTGCAGGTGGCGTCCAAATTGGAAGTACGTGCAGTGATTCGTTTTTTGTGGGCAAAAAGGTGTAATTGCACAGAAATGTATCGGCCAGGTAAACTTTCGAAAGGCATTTAGCTCCTGCATGACAATGCGAGACCGCATGCGCAAAATTAACGAGCGATCTTCTAAGAAAGTTTAAGTGGGAAGTGTGAGATCACCCCCCCCCCCCCTCCCCTTTATAGCCCAGGTCTTGCACCTTGTGACTTCCATGTTTTCTGACCTATGAAAGACAAACTTTTAAAGCGACGATATCACTCGGATGACGAGGTGAAAGCTGTACCCCAACAAAGGTTATCGGACGTTGGACGGGAATTCTTCGCAGAAGGAAGGCATAGAAAAAGTTATGCCACGTCTCGACACGTGTCTAAATAAAGGAGGTGATGACGTCGAAAAGTAGCTTTTGTATGAAACTTTAGTGTACAAATAAAATAAGTGTAAATTTTCGATCCTGTTTTGTTTTCTGAAGCAGTGCAACTCACTTTCTGACTGACCTACGTATTTTAATAATGAATTCATCCATTGGATGTCGTCTTCCTTAACTGAGCGTTCATTTTTGACATTTCAATCATACTTTCGTCAATCTAATCGTTTTTGATGATTTTTTTTACATTCGATTCCATTTAAAATCCACAGGCTTCCAGTATTCATCGATTGTAATATTTGTACCTCATTTCGTTTGAAACTCTTCATTTCTTCGTTAGATATCGCTTCCATAGACTCACGGACACACACATATACAGAGACTCACGAACACACTCTCATATACATACATATACTTACACACACATATACTTACATACACACTCAGACATCACCTCAAAGGCGTTCGATTCGAGTTGAGGGTTGCTTGAAACGTGCTCTTTCGTTTAACTTCGATTCCGTTACAACAGACATAGAAAAAGTAATAGCGTGGAAATGCTATGGAGTTCAAGGTCAAGATATCGCTGGGTAGGAGGGTTCAAGTACAAAGAGCCGCTTCAAAACATTTCGCCGCCTTTTATCTCCAGCATCAAGTTGAATCATCGTTCGGTGTGATTTCTAAACTTCGACTGCTACAGTTTAATTTAACCCAAGTAAGCTCCTAATGTGGCCTTTGGGTGCACGTTTAGGTTTGGCACACATCGAACTTGAAGTTGGGATATTTCTCGTGTATTATTTGGCTAGTTTTGTGAGAATTTTAAATTCAAAGTTGAGTCATTCCGTGGTTGAAGAACATTCCGAGTCATGACTAGACATCAGTTAAAAGAAGAAAAAGTCAACATGTGTGGGGCAAACACAAGGATAAAATGTGTACAACATCATCAACACATTTAATCTCCACCTTTGTGACCTTGAACGTAGAGGAAGAGGCAAGTGTCTCTTGCTTTCCCCTATGGGCGTCCATGAAAAGAGGTTTTTAACAGTGTTATGCCCGTTTCTTTTAAATGGCTGCGCGTTCAAAAATAAAATCCGGACGAAAAAATGGAACGCGTTTCTGCTCTAAATTCATTTAAATAAAAAGGTCAATCGTTCTCAACCCACGTTCCAAAAAGGGACAAGGAACGACGTTCCTAACATTGACTTGGCGTTCCTAGCTTCGTTCTTTGAAATAACTTCCGAATGTCAAATATGTTGTTTTGTTGCCACTTGATTTTATCAGTTTAGGTGCCGATAGTTTCTCGGAAGGAATTTCGAACTTACAGATTGAACGTTTCCGTACTGCGCACAAACAGGGGGCCAGAGCTGGGAATCGAATGTCCTCCGTGCTTCCCGTACCAAGGTTTATAGAATAATATTCTATAAACCTTGATCTCGTACCACGGATAAAGCTCCAAATTTCCTCGTGGTCCGCGGCCTTTCCTTCCTGCGTGCCAGGTGTTACGCCACTGGACGTGGATGGGTAGAAATCGTGTTCTGGCACCATTAGGGAGTCGACCTTTCCCCGTACGGATCTTGAGGGGGAGAAAAGTCGTGAGTCACGTGCCAAAGGGTCCGTGGGAATCGAGGGAGGGAACACCTGTCCAAAGAATCAGATTCTTCTTGCTCACTTTCATTACAACCCTTGCCCCACACTGCAAACTTTGAAACGCCTTTAACTTGCATCCAAGGGCTTCCAGCGGAGATTTCTAAGGGTTTGCAACGCATTCGGGGAATGATCGAGCTAAAGCGGGGTCTGGTTTTAATTCGGGGGGGGGGGGGGGGGTCCCCCATATGCATAACAAACCCATACAAAATGTCCTGGGGTTTGGTATCCCAGCTCCGAAGGCCCTTTTGTACATGTATAGAAAACTTCCAAACTTTTTACTTCAAAGCAATACATAAAGACTTTGAAGGTTGTATACTATTTAAAACTATACTGACGTATTTTTTAATTTAAAATTAAAAACTAATATGACCCGTTTTAAATTAAATAAAAAATGAGTTCTACTTCAATTTTTAATTACATACAAAATTTAGGGGCTCGTCCGTCAGGCCTTGAACGCACTTCATTATATTTTCGATCTCTGATTGAAGAGAATAAAAAATAGTGATGGCACTATGAGAGTGGCGTGCACAGATGGGAAGGGGGTCAGTAGCGAAATCTCATAGTCTTTTTCTTTCTTTTACCACCTCTATAAAAGCGCCAAGGTACAGTGCCTAAAAGTAAGTGCCCGAGGGCTGAGAAAATTCGTGTGAATCTCAATCTGAAATCCATTTCTCAAATAAATCCTCGGACTTCGACTCCCAAAGTTTGGCTGTTTTCGCGATTTTTGTGTTTATAATCTTAGGCCGAAGGTGTGGCCACGACATCCCAATTTAAAATATGGATATTTAAACCATGGAGTTAAGATACGTTTTTAAACAATGCAATAAATGAAAACTTTATTTACACACAGAGCTGAATGGTTCTGACCCACACAGTTAGAGAGACAGAGTCCATTTTCTTCCATGGTATGACCCGAAATTGAAAAGGTGAGATCAAAAGTTTGAGGTCATGGAGGTAAAAGTAAGGAGTTAAAACTTTCTATTATGAATGTATATCGTTTGAGACAACCATTCAGGTGGCGCTGGGATTAGATAAGTAGCCTTGCATGGTATGCATTTCTAGGGCGAAAGGCCTAAAATATGGATTGAAACGGTCCGTTTTGTAAAAACAAATAATGAACGCAATGCAAATTAGAACTGAAACAAACAAGAACATTCTTAACGCGTTCAAAATAATTTTATTTATTCATTTATTTTTATCTCCCTATATTCTGCATTCTATCTTACAAGTATGAAAAAAATATTGGTTCATTATACTCATCATGAGGGAACTCTTCATTTAAAAATATCAAAAATACATATTACGCTTTTTTATTGTGTCCATTAATAGTAGCATCTACTTTACTAACACTGGCGACACCTCGATATCGTTCTCAAAGCGTCGTGGCATTTTCAAGCGCTTCAACCATAGGAGTTTGATCTAACTCCAGGTTTGAGGCGTTACGAACTTTGTTGGTCACTTAAAACAATCCAATCTTCTTTCGCTTCCTACGTAGTCTCTTTATTTATTAGGAATTAAATAATCTTGCAATAGGGCGACCTTTAAAATTGGGTAAGCCTCTGTTTATTTTACGACACATTACCCACTGATAGCAAGCGAGATCGACTCGTAAAATATCTCGCGTCGAAAAATGGCGGGAAAAAAAAGTAAGCCTGAGCAGTTCTTTCCGTACACTCTCTTTTGGCCACGATTGGGTTTCTCGGAACAACCAGCTGCGGATCCAGTCCCCGCTGCATTTCATACACTCATCATCCACCCCAGGCCTCCTAAATAGGAAGCAAGAGGAATAAAAAATAAACTCACAATAGCAAACTATCTTTTATGAGGCAAAATCAGAGGTGTGCCTTTTTTTATTCCATTTTTACCATCATAATAAGGGGGGTGATGTGATAAGGGGGTGTCGGGAGTGACAGTGTTTGACTTATGAGTCACCTCCTCCGAGCCACAATGGAGAGGGGTGTCGTTTTACAAGAAGGGGGGGGGGGGTGCCATTCATTCCCGAGGAAGGATACAGCAAAAATAATAATAATCCGACCCGGCTCAAAGTACTTTTCGGTCTGTTGGAAACGGGGAACATTATTCTGGTGGCGAGTCCCCCGATATATGCCTTTTTTTTTTGCACGGATCCCATAAGTGAAAGGACGTTCTTGTGTCGTCTATGAAACTCTCCATCGTTTACATTGCAGTTACGACGCATGTTTTCTATGCTAAATGCAGTAGCGTCGTCAGATATATATTTTTTTAATGTGAATAGCATTATTTCATGAGTGAGGGTTATCTCTGAAGCATTTTGAACACTTCTAACCCCTCGAACCTAATAGATAAAAATGGAAATCACTTTTGTGGTTGAGTCGGAAATAGGAATAGTGTTACGAAACGCATCCTCTCGAATCGTGGGTGTGCACGCAGGATACAAGAAGTTTCTGGATAACTTACGTTCATTCACAAGTCAACGGGAACACGTTACAATCCAACGGCACTTCAATGCTCCACCCATTCCACAGAACAAGCGATATCATTCTCAAAATGTTCACAAAAATCAGAGTCCAATGGCGCTCGTGTCACGTCCATTCGTCCACTCCCCTGCAACGAAGGGGCGAGTCCTTTTTATAGTCTCTGCAAATAATCCATATCTCAAAGGATGATCGTTCTATCGAGAAGTTTCTGGACCATTCCGGAAGTCGCCAAATGGGCGATCCATCGCATAATCTGGAAACCCTTCTAACTGGGAAGGCCTGGACTCACGGCATCCTCACATCATGCTGACGTAATGCATTGTATTTTCTTCGCCTGGCCTTCGAGACAGACGAAAGAGGAGGCGCCGAACAGAACGCGTTCACAAAACTAAAAACTAAAATAATGTCAATGTTGTAATATGTTGAGCTTTTTTTTTTTTTCAAATTTTCATCTGAAATGTATGTAGTAAATTATAAGAGATAAATATAAATAGTAAACGACCCAAAAATTTTGTTTTATTATTTATATCCATTTATTATTTAAAAAGCTTTTCTAGTTTTTCGAGTCTTGTCCAGGGCAAGTTTGCAATACATCTATATCAAAAGAGCTCGCCTTGAACAATAAGCAAGAATGAGTCGCTCTCGGAAGGCCTTACAAATAAATATATATATTTGGATTTTGGATCGAACTCTGTTTTCTTGAAAATAACTTTTAAAAGCGAGTTTTTTTTCTTCATTTTTCATAGTGTTACTCTAAAGGAAAATAGTAAACAATAAAAATATGTATGAAGAAATTTATAATCTATATTTATTTTTAAACAAGAAAGATCAATTATGCATGGATTATGGAACACTTTACAACTGAAATGCAAACATCTCTAAAATGCGATACATTCCTCGGTAAGATTTTTAAAATGATCACAATACTACAATCATTTATTATATTTGAAAACTTAATATTTATACTTAATATTTATACTTATTACTTAATTATTATATTTCGAAAACAAATGAAATTCATACAAATGATGTCATTGAAATAGAAATCGCCTCTCTATAAAAGCAGCATTTCATTCATAAATGTTTTTCCATACCATTCATTCATCACAATACTATAATAATTTATTTTATTTAAAAACTTAAAACCATAGAAGTATAAGTCATTTAACTCTATGCTTAAAACTTTATCCAAAAAAATCGTCTGGTTCTCTGTGTAAAATGAATGAATGTTTCATTCATATCAGTTATATTGCAGACTCCATGAGTTAATAATTTTGCGTTAAAGATATGCAGCCATTTTTATACAACTCATTCTACATATTTTGCTGTATACATTTTTCATAAGTGAAAAGTACGCTTCGTTGTAGAAATAATCAAACTTGGATGATCATTTAAACTCAAAAATAGTGCAATTGCGTAGACGTAGAATATAGATGCACAAAAATTAAGCAAAAATAAAGCGGTTTTAGGACAGATGCAACACAAAATACAAATATATATAAAGGGTTGTTGTTGTTGAGACCCAGACCGTCCGACCTACAAGAAAGGTGTAAGGTAATCGTTTGGACGGCCGGGAAGTGCCACCCAATTTAGACCGGAACCCAGTCGGGGAGGCATCCACAGGGACCGTACCCTCTTTCCCCTACCATCAACCTCACGGAAGGACTTTCGGACCCACATGTTTAACGTGATCGTACTCCGCATGAACACGGCGGCAGTTGTGGCAGCATGCAAATCCAGCGCGCAAACCACCGGGCTACCGCGCCCGAAATGTGCCAACAGCACGCGGTGTTCCCAGGTGGTCACCCACCCAAGTACTAACCGCGCCCGATGCTGCTTGACTTCGGTGATCTAACGAGAACCGGTGTTTTCAGCACGGTAGGGCCGTTGGCTCTAAATACATATAAAGGGTGCAATTATTTTAATATTTATTTAAAAACTACAGAATATATTTTGCTGAAATTTTTTTTATATATTTTATGGGACAATTTGAATATTTCCTAAAACGTTCGAAGCCATTTGTGAATTTTAAATTCGCTAAAGAAATGTTTGAAAAATGAGGTGCCATAGGGTTCAAAATATTTCATTTTTTTAACCCGGGTTCAATCCAAATCTAATTGCGTGATATCATTCATTTATATTCCCATAGGTCCCACATACAGTCTGAACAACATACTAAAATTTCATTTTGAAGTCGTTTTTAAGGCAGTTATCGTGCTAACGGACAGACAGACAGAATGAACAAAGTCATAAACACTTTTCAACTATGTTGTAAAGTGTTAAAAAGGACTTTCAGTTTTCGAGTCATTGTCTTGTCAAGCGGATCAAGTGGGAAAGTTTCACGTTTTTCAAGCTCGTAATGCTCCTATCTTAAAAACTACATAAAAGATCAATCATGCTTAAAGCATTGATTATGAAACACTTTCCAACTTCAATGCAATTTTATTTAAACATGTCTAAAATGCAATACATTCCTCGGTAATATTTTGAAACTTATCACAATACTACATTAATTTATTATATTTGAAAACTTAAACCTTCATTGAAAAAAATGAATTTCATTCAAATGATGGCATTGACATATAAATTGCTGGTTTAAACATCTTTAAAATGTGATACATTCCTCGGTAATAATTTTAGAATTATCATAATACTACGATAATTTATTATATTTGAAAACTTCATCGAAAACAACTGAAATTCATTCAAATGACATCATAGAAAAAATAACACGCCTGGCTCTCTCTATAAAAGCAGCATTTCATTCATAAATAATTTCCCATTCATTTATCATTCATCATCATCAGTCATCAGCATATATCAGTCATATCCCAGTTATTCATCAGAATACTATAATAATTTATTTTATTTAAAAATTAAGACCATGGAGCTACACGTAATTAAACTCTATGCGTAAAACTTCATCGAATAAAAATCGTCCTTCTCTTTGTAAAATCAATGAATATTTGATTCATATCAGCTATGCAGATTCCATGAAGTAAATGATTTTGTGTTAAAAGAAATACAGCAATTCTAATACAACTCATTCTACATATTTTGCTGTTTACATTTTACATAGGTGAAAAATAGGCTTCGTTGTAGAAATAATCAAATTTGGATGAGCATTTAAACTCAAATATATTGTAATTGCGTTGTTTCAGTATGTAGATGCACAGAATTTATGCAAAAATAAAGTGGTTTTAGGACGGATACAACACTCAATATGAATTAAAAAGAACTTTAAAAATCACGATTTTGAGACAAGATGGATGCCATATATCATTTTGAAATGGGTCACGTGATCTTTTCATATCATGGTCACGTGATCGCTTCATATAAGAGGTGTTATTACTATTTTAATTTTTATTTAAAAAACTACTGAATATATTTCGCTAAATTTTTTTTATATATTTTATAGAACAATTTGAATATTACCTAAAATTTTCGAAGCAATTTGTGAATTTTAAATCCGCTTAAAAAATGTTTCAAAAATTAGGTCCCATAGGGCTCAATGTATTTCCTTTTTTCAACCCGGGTTCAATCCAAAACTAATTGTGTGATATTATGCATTTATATTCCCATAGGTCCTACAGACCGTCTGAACAACAAACTAAAATTTCATTTTGATTAAGTCATTTTTACGGCAGTTATCGTGCTAACGGACAGACAGACTGAATGAACAAAGTCATAAAAACTTTTCAACTTTGTTGTAAAGCGTTAAAAAGTGATAGATAGCTATTAACAATAAGAGCAAGAATAAACAGTTCTTTGAAAGCGTCATAAGTGTTATAAAATCAGATTTTGAATTGAGTTCTTTTTTTAACACTTTACAACACAGTTGAAAAATGTTTATGACTTTGTTCATTCTATCTGTCTGTCTCTCTGTCTGTCCGTTAGCACGATAACTGCCGTAAAAATAACTTTATCGAAATGAAATTTTAGTATGTTGTTCAGATGATCTGTGGGACATATGGAAATAAAAATCACCCTATTAGTAATATCACCCTATTAGTTTTGGATTGAACCCAGGTTGAAAAAATGAAATACATTGAATCCTATGGGATCTAATTTTTCAAACATTTTTTAGGTGAATTTAAAATACACAAATTGCTTCGAAAGTTTTAGGAAATATTCAAATGATCCCATAAAATATACAAAAAAAATTTCAGCAAAATATATTCAGTAGTTTTTTAAATAAAAATTAAAATAATAATCACACTCTTTATATGATGAGATCAAGTGACCCACTTCAAAATATAATGTGGCATCCATCTTGTGTCAAAATCGTGATTTTTAAAATTATTTTTAATTTATATTAAGTGTTGTATCCGTTCTAAGACCGTTTTATTTTTTCTTAATTTCTGTGCATATATATTCTGAAACAACACAATTACAATATATTTGAGTTTAAATGATCATCAAACTTTGATTATTTTCACAACGAAACCTAATTTTCACTTATGGAGAATGTAAACAGAATAGGCTGTAAGATGAGTTGTATAAGAATAGCTGAATTTCTTTAATGCAAAATTATTTTGTTCTAGAGTCTGCAATATAGATGACATGAATGAAATATTCATTGATTTTACACAGAGAACCCAGACGATTTAATGGCAGACTTTGTCGATGAAGTTTTATGCATAGAGTTAAATTACTTTTACCTCAATTGTCTTAAGTTTTTAAGTAGAATAAATTATTGTAGTACTGTTATGAATGAAATAAAACTGTTGGAATGAAATATTTGCTGCTTTTACACCAACCACGCGATTTATATTTCGATGACGTTATTTGAATCAAGTTCGTTTTTTTTTCGATGAAGTTTTAAATTTTGAAATATAATTAATTATTGCAGTACTATTGTAATAATTTTAAAAATATTACAACTGATTGTAATGCATTTTAGAGATATTTAAATAAATTAGAGTTGGAAAGTGTTTCATAATCAATATTTTATACATGATTGATCTTTCTTGTTTTTCTTGACAAAAGTGGAGTTTTTAACACTTTACAACATAGTTGAAAAGTGTTTATAACCTTGTTCATTCTGCCTGTCTGAATGACAATATGGTTTGCAGGCCGCCCATTTTGCTCTCTATATCTTCGGATGAGTCGGACGGCCTGGGTTTTCGACCCATATAATATGAAAATATCATCTGTCCCACTTAAAAAATAGAGTATCCATCTTTTTTCCCAAAGTAAAAATCGTAATTTATAAAGTTCTTTTAAATTTGTATTCAGTGTTGCATCCGTTCTAAAAGCGCTTTATTTTTGCGTATTTTCTGTGCATCAATACTCTGCACCAACGCTGTTTCTGAGTTTAAAGGATCAAACTTTGATTATTTCTACAACGGAGTCAATTTTAACTTACGCAGAATGTAAACAAATCAAGCTGTAAAATGAGTTGTAAAAGAATTGCTAAATTCTTTTAAAGAAAAATTATTTAGGAAATATTTTTAGGAAATATTCAAATTATCCCACAAAATTTATAAAAAAAATTTCAGCAAAATAGGTTCGGCAGTTTTTTTAAATGAGAAGGAAAACAATAATGACACCTATATGATATGAAGAGATCACGTGACCCACTTCAAAATAAAATAGGACATCCATCTTTTTTCCCCGAGAGTAAAAATCGTGATTTTTGAAGTTCTTTTAAATTTATATTGAGTGTTGCATCCGTGTTAAAACCGCTTTATTTTTGCTTAATTTTTGTGTATATATATTCTGCGCCTACGCAGTTACACTATTTTTGAGTTTAAATGATCATCCAACTTTGATTATTTCTACAACGAAGCCTCATTTTAATGGATACATAATGTAAACAAGTAATTGTAAATATGAGTTGTATAAGAATGGCTGAATTTCACACAAAATTATTTACCTCTGGAATCTGGAATAAAAGTGTATGAATGAAATATTCACCGCTTTTACATGGAGAACCAGACGATTTATATTTCGATGACGTCATTTGAATAAGGTTATTTTTTTTTCGATAAAGTTTTAAATTGTCAAGTAAAATAAATGATCGTAGTTCTGTGATAATTAAAAAAATCTGATGTGGGCAGCACATGACTTTCCTTATATAATGCAATGAATTTACTACTTTTACAGTAAAAAAAAATAGATTATTTTTACAGTTGTTATTTATATTCTTTCCAAGATATTGAATTTTTGTCCATGAGTCGTCATTTTCCATGTCGTCATCATCAATGAGTCATCATTGATTTAGCGTCATTTTCATCTATTTGGCAAGATTTTCGTTAATTTAGCAACATTTTAAAAAGTCGCCAAGTTGGCGACATTTCACAAAATTCGTCGCCAAAATCTCGCCAAGCGTTATGAACGAAGAAATAAGTTATTCTTACAGCAGATAAATGACAATTGACGTTCAAATACAAAAGTATTACTCAAAGTATCTTTTTTCATGAATGGAACGAGCTAGATCCACGAGAATGATGTCACCCAATTTATCGCATGGTATTACATATGAAAAGTGAGCGTGTTTCTCAATTTGATTTTTTTTTTTTACTATTTTATATGACTTTTTGATAATTTTTTTGAAAAATGTGCAATATCTCAAGAACGGTTCATGTTAGCGTTCTAAAATTTATGTCAATCGTTTTCTAATGAAAAATTACATAAAAAATGTCTATTTGCGTAACTTTATTAGCGGTTTTGATTTTTTGACGATTATTTCAAAATTTCACTCGAAAATTTAGGGGGGTTCTGAACATTCGATTGCGTATAAAAACAATAGGCTTCCAGTGTTTACGCATTATGATTTTTGTACCCAATTTCGTTCGAATCGGTCCTTTCGTTCGTCAGTTATCGTCTCCACAGATTCACTGACACACACACTTTCACACATCACTTCAAAAATGTTTGATTCGTGATCAGGGATGCTTGAAACGTGCTCTCCCGTCGAAAACTGGAATTCGAATTTTCGACCCCCGTCACAATACTTTCCTTATACATTATGTATATAAGGAAAGTAAAAATATCACCGCTGAATGTATCGCATTTTGCATTGAAGTTGGAAAGTGTTTCATAATCAATGCTTTATGCATGATTGATCTTTCTTGTTACTTTCCTTATATACATAATGTATAAGGAAAGTATTGTGACGGGGTCGAAAATTCGAATTCGAGTTTTCGACGGGAGAGCACGTTTCAAGCATCCCTGATCACGAATCAAACATTTTTGAAGTGATGTCTGTGTGTGTGTGTGTGTGTGTGTGTGTGTGTGTGTGTGTGTGTGTGTGTGTGAAAGTATGTGTGTGTGTATGTGTGTGTGTGTGTGTGTGTGTCAGTGGGTCTGTGGAGACGATAACTGACGAACGAATGGACCGATTCGAACCAAATTTGGTACAAAAATCACAATCTGTAAACAATGGAAGCCTATTGTTTTTATACGCAATCGAATGTTCAGAACCCCCCTAAATTTTTGAATGAAATTTTGAAAAAATCGTCAAAAAATCAAAACCAATAATAAAGTTACGTAAATAGACATTCCTTATGTAATTTTTCATTAGAAAACGATTGACATAAATTTTAGAACGCTAACATGAACCGTTCTCGAGATATTGTACATTTTTCAAAAACATTATCAAAAAGTCAAATAAAATAGAAAAAAAATATTTCCTATTGAGAAACATGTTCACTTTTCATATATAATATCATGCGATAAATTGGGTGACATCATTCTCGTGGATCTAGCTCGTTCCATTCATGAAAAAAGATACTTTGAGTAATACTTTTGCATTTGAACGCCAATTTATCTGCTGTAAGAATAACTTATTTCTTCGTTCATAACGCTTGGCGAGATTTTGGCGACGAAATTGGCGGAATGTCGCCAACTTGGCGACTTTTTGAAATGTTGCCAAGTTAACGAAAATCTCGCCAAATGGATAAAAATGACGCTAAATCAATGAAAATGACGACTAATTGTGGAAAATTCAATATCTAATAAGTTATATAATATATAAATATATAATAATAGTTATATAATATATGTCGAAAATTCAATATCTAATATGTTATATATATATATATATATATAACTTATTTCTTTGTCCATAACGCTTGGCGAGATTTTAGATACAAAATTGGCGGAATGTCGCCAACTTGGCGACTTTTTGAAATGTTGCCAAATTAACGAAAATCTCGCCAAATGGATAAAAATGACGATAATCAATGAAAATGACGACTAATTGTCGAAAAGTCAATTTCTTGGAAAGGATATTAGTATCTACTAGAAGAAAAACCTATTTATTTTACTGTAAAAGTAGTAAATTCATTTCATTATATAAGGAAAGTCATGTGTTGCCCACATCAGATTTTATTTTATGAAATGTTATTCACTCAAAACCATTTCGGCCATTTTCACACAAATCCGTTTATTAGCGATCGAAAATATCCCAGAGTTTCCAGCTTAATACCACCTAAAAGATTGAACAAGAAAGATCAATCATGCTTAAAGCATTGATTATGAAACACTTTCCAACTTCAATGCAATTTTATTTAAGCATCTCTAAAATGCAATACATTCCTCGGTAATATTTTAAAACTTATCACAATACTACATTCATTTATTATATTTGAAAACTTAAACCTTCATCGAAAAAAATGAACTTCACTCAAATCCCCTCAAAATAAACTACAAAAAATCTGATGTGGGCAACACATGACTTTCCTTATATAACGTAATGAATTTACCACTTTTACAGTAAAATAAATAGGTTTTTCTTATAGTAGATACTAATATTCTTTCCAAGATATTGAATTTTCGACAATTAGTCGTCATTTCATTGATTTAGCGTCATTTTTATCCATTTGGCGAGATTTTCGTTAACTTGTCAACATTTCAAAAAGTCGCCAAGTTGGCGACATTCCGCCAAAATCCGTCGCCAAAATCTCGCCAAACATAATGGACAAAGAAATAAGTTATTCTTACAGCAGATAAATGACTATTGGCGTTCAAATACAAAAGTATTACTCAAAGTATCTTTTTTCATGAATGGAACGATCTAGATCCACGAGAATGATGTCATCCAATATATCGCATGGTATTACTGAAAAGTGAACATGTCTCTCAAGAGGAAATATTTTTTTTTATTTTATATGACTTTCTGATAATTTTTTTGAAAAATGTGCAATATCTCGAGAACGGTTCATGTTAGCGTTCTAAAATTTATGTCAATCGTTTTCTAATGAAAAATTACATAAGAAATGTCTATATGCGTAACTTTATTAGTGGTTTTGATTTTTTGACTATTTTTTCCAAATTTCATTTGAAAATTTAGGGGTGTTCTTAACATTCGATTGTGTATAAAAACAATAGGCTTCCAGTGTTTACGGATTGTGATTTTTGTACCAAATTTGGATCGAATCGGTCCATTCGTTTGTCAGTTATCGTCTTCACAAACTCTCTCACACACACACACACACACGCAGACATCACTTCAAAAATGTTTGATTCGTGATCAGGGATGCTTGAAACGTGCTCTCCCGTCGAAAACTCGATTTCGAATTTTCGACCCCGTCACAATACTTTCCTTATACATTATGTATATAAGGAAAGTAATATTCCCTCAAAATGGAGACTCGATTTAAAAAGAAAAGAAAAACATCACTATTAAAAGAAATAGAAAGTCGTGTCCAGAAAATGGTGTGATATCAAATGGTCAAGCTTTTACATTTTTAATTCCAATACTTAATTGACATTCCGTAATAATTAATTTATGCACGTTCATTCTAACGCTTCTCCCTATGATTTCACTTGAAACACATTGCAATGTGTTTCTGGAAATGAAAATGACTACTCTGCTCAGCATAACGTCTAGACAACTGAGTTGGGTCAGTTATTCCTCCATATTTGGCACACTCCCCCATTTGGGATGGCTGTCCATCTCGAAAAGTTAAGTAAGAGTCATTATTCGATCCTTATCACCTACTGCGAACGAATTGCGACATGACATCCAAACTGAAAAGGAACGGTTAGTTTTACCACGACCATAACCTGTATTTATGTCCACAGACATGGCCAGGACTTTTTAGCCGGGGGTTTGCGAATGACACCTTTTTTTTTGGGGGGGGGGGGATTTCTCAGATAAATAGAAACTAGCTTAACATAAAATGTCTCTGGAGGTATGCCTGAAACACTGGACGGCGCTGTGTAGAACCTATTCTTATTCTTTCTGACGTAGACCCTTGATACACGAAGGGTTTTCTTTTTTGGGGGTCGGATAAAAACGTATTACATTACCGCAGGCTGGAATGACTCGGTTCGCTAAAATCGATTCCTGTATTATAAATTATGAAACGATACAATTTCTAAATAGTTCGCATGAGTCCATGAACGGGAGTTTTTCTCAGCCAAGGATATGACGTTTCCTTCCTATTAAGTTAAGTTCCATTTCAAGTATTGATATATTTATTTTTAAAAATCGTAACAGATAAATAAATAAATGACACACGCACAAAGGATCGGGATAGATGTCAAAATCATTTCTACGCGGGTGTAAAAGGTTCATTCGGTAGATTTCATTTTTATAGAGCCACGAAGGCGTTCCCTTTGAACGTCTGAAGCACATGAATGCTGCGTTGGGGACCGTTCTGTCTCCATTCCTTTCCAACCGTCGGAGCCTCTACACTTCGGGAATTCGCCGGAATCTTTGCTTATATAATAACCTCTGGCCGGTAGCAGATTAAACCTATTTCCCCCCTCGTCCCAGATTCATAAAAGAATTCGAGTCTAGGGACAGATACAAAAGGTAAAACCAACAATCTGAAGGGGGGGGGGAGCTTTGCAGGGTCGTTTGCAGTGTCATTCGTGTTGTCTCCTCCTCTTTGTACAGTCCTCTTTTGGGATGTCATGACACCAGTAAGGTCGACGAGACAATAACTGAATCGCGCTTTCACTATTATACCGAAAATATGCGTACAGTACAAAGCCGAAATCGATAGACGCCATGTGTTGGGGTGACCCAGAACACGAATCGTCGATTTTTGGCAGAACGGTTTATTTCTATGGTCCACTCAAAACAATTCGATGGGTTTTTATGAAAGGGGCCGTTTGCCGAACTTTTGACACACATCAGAATGGCTCAAAATGAAGGTTAAAAGACAGGATGAGGAGGTAGATTGCGTGATGTATCAAATGTATTATGTCATTTAAAAATACTATTCCGTAGGCACATCGTGCAATGCAGCGGCACAATACAGGATCACCTCTGACCACGATTCCTCACGCCAATTATAATCGTATTAATGAGAACAATAGGGCCCACGCCTGTACAAGAGCGGTTCAAAGCTACGGATTCAAGAATACTCGATTCAAGAATAGTTCTCACACTTTTCTGAAAGGTATCTATCGGCTGGGCTCGATGAGGTCTCGATTCTCGATGGGTCATCCATAAAAATGAGATACGAGCCAACAGCTTCCTTAACATAGGCACATTGCCCACACCTAGAATACCCGAACACTGTAACATAAGGGTCTGCAACTCTGTTAGTTATCTCAGACCAGTTATCAAGCTACTCCGAAAGATGTTCATCATGACCCCTGCCTAGGGACTCCTTTATAGAGAGACCCCATGAAGGGTCTTTGCCCTTCATGGAGACTCTATCTTCGCCCAAACAAGAATGACATCGCCACTGAAATTTTCGGATACATATCTCTCCAGATGACAACCTATTGGGAATCGGTATTCAAACTGAATCTGTACCCAGAAAGAAAATTGAGAGCCTAGACCTACTCTTCTGAGCGCCAAAGGTAATCTTTCTAGAGGGGGCATAAATTACGGGCCTTTTCGTATAAAGATCCATCTTATCCAATCTTCTATACCCAGTATGTGCTTGTAGCTGCTGCTAACTCTTGGACGATTTACCATCTCCCTGTGTCGTCTAGCAGTCATACATATAGCGGTCGTCAGCTATAGTTGTGTTGTGAGACCTTGTTCGGCTCGCTGACGAACCAGGGCCGTAGCCAGAAACGGAATTGGAGAGAGGTTGGAGGGAAATTCACGGGGGGCTCACCCAAAATACAATTAATCATTAGCATTTATAAACCCTGTTAATAATTTGCAGAAACATTCTGAAAGTTAATAGAAGTTAATGCTTAATATTAAGTCTTACCTACTAATATGTCGGTTTGGACTCTATAATGTATTGTATAACAGTGAACCCCGCAAAGGCACGGTTCCCTTGCCTCTTATGTCAAGCGTTTTGAAAAACAAGTGAAAAAGTTTTAGATCGCCTTCCGCGTTGCTAAATTTTCATATACACGGAATTTCAATATTTCCTTTCCTACACTGGTAGGAAAGTAATGAACTGTCTGCAGATAGAGAGAGAGCCCAAATTCCCCTTTCACTAACGAGAGCCCCCTTCCTTCGCTAACGACAATCGCTCAACGCCTCTTAGTCTTTAGAGGTCATGGATCGACTGGGACCTCTAAAGAAGGGTGTTTAAAACTCTTCATTAAATTAGGTAGACGTATGCAGGATATTTACTATGAGATTCTATATTTAAGCAAAACCTTCAACTATAAGGAGTGAACGAGGAGTGAATCGTTACCATTACGATTATCATCACCATCAATGGCTCAACCCCACTGTGGGCCTCAGAAAATTCTTTTAAACTGACCTCCTGGGAGCAATGCTTTTCCAATTTTTAATCTTCAACACCTCAAAGTCCTTGTCTACGCAATCGATCCATCTCAACTTCGGTCGTCCTCTAGGTCTTTTCCCGATCGGCGTGAACAGAAACAGTTTCTTCGTGTTTCTGTTGTTATTCCTTCTTAGCCAGTGTCCTGCCCATTACGACTATACGCACGGAAACAAATCGGAATACCATCTCAATTGCGATTCCAAACAGTTAAATTTTCATATTATGAATAGGATTACGCTGAAAATACAATTTTAGATTATGAATATAATTACGATATTACATAATGCAATTTGAGATTACAAATACAAATTACACCACTGAAACTGTAGAAAAATTGGATTGCGACTCGTTTACATTGGAAGCACTTTCTGGCATGGGCGCTCATAGGAGAGGCTAAGAATGTCCCCCCTCCCCCGACGTTCAAGGTCACAAAGTTGGGCATCGAGTGAGTCGATGGCGTACATCTAATATTTGATTTTGCCCCACTGTCGTCAGTGGTTCCTGGGAAAAGCCCTACGGGCGCCCCTGTTTTCTGGTTGAAGACCCAGACCGTCCGACTCATCCAGTGGACATGAGCAACTAATTGGACGGCCGGCCTGTTTTCTGGTTGACGATTCTAAATGGAATGAAGTATAAGTTATCACATAGAATAAACTAGGTTTCGGGGAGAAAAATGAATCCGACCTATTGGATAATCCGAGATCTCTAGAGACACACAGAGATTGCAAAGTACTCGATTATTTTTGTTTATTAAAATTGAAGTTTTCAAACATGTTCTGCTTTCAATAACACGTTTTTCTACAGAAGCGGAAGGGGTCCATCTAGACCAATACTTCAAAGCAATTTTACGTCAATGAGGAAAGTATTTCATCCCTAGAACTGCAATGGATGTGAACGTTCATCCTCCAATGCCTCCCTCGGCACGATGATGGCAGAGAGTCATTTCGGGACTACACATAGGATGACACACCGGCCACACACCAAACTACAGTAAGCCTTCGGGTCTGTCGTGTGGTCTGGGTTTTTCACATAGGATGACACAAAGACATTTTTTTTTTTCTGATGACGTTTATTCTAGGAATGATGACTTCGATTAAGATTACGCACGGAAATGTGTTTTAATGACGACTTTCGTTAACCATTCTTAAACGATTTCGATTACAGTAAGATATCGCATTTGTAATCGATTATAATAGAACACAATGACGCCATTGCCATCATTCATAGTCCGATAGGAAGCAGTCGCGTAGCTAAAGGGGGTTTCTATTTTTTATTTAGCTGTTCATTTTACGGAATACGCACAACAAAAGAAAAATGAACTGTAGTCTGGCGCCACTCGACTTTCTCATATTATAATCTATTTTTAAGTAGCTTGTGAGTTTTCCTCCCTCACATTTTCCAAGAAACATTTTGAAAACTCGGTATCGTGGCGTGAGTCCAAACGATTCCGATGATCAATGATGTTACCCTTCACTTTATTGGGCTGGACAAAATCTTTCGATGGATACCCTGCTTGGCAATGTATCCCGACGTCACGAACACAAACATTGGATCGCGGCTGTTTTTCGCAACTATTGAGTCTCGAGAACTTGAAGCGCCTTTTATGTACACCGACTTCCAAAAGTTAAGCACGCGATGCAAATGTTTGAATTGGAGTGGCTGATAATCGCTGCGGATGTAGATGGCAAATATCGTATGTTACAGCCCATCACGATGGATTGTCCGCTAATGAGGCGGGCCAGCATTCTGAAGGGTTTCGGGAGATGCCTTTAAAGGCCGATACGATACTTTTGCAGGATTATTTTAGATGATATGCGTGTTTCTATGGCCGAAAGAAGGCGAATGACAGATAATGAGCGCGGTCGTGCGGTCGGACGCATCGAAGCTGGACCGTCCATCAAAGAGGTCGCTATTTTCTTGGGCGTGGATCGTTCGGTTATGTCTCGATTATGGAAACCATTCCAAACAAGTCGAACCGTTGTCCATAGACCTGGGCCCGGTCGTCCGAGGATGACCACCCGCTCTGATGACCGGTATATGACTATAGTAGCCGAGCGGAATCGACGAGCGATTTCCACAACTGTTACATCCATGGTTGCAGCGGCACTCGGTATGACAATATCTGTCAGTACTGTGCGCCAAAGGCATCACGTGAAGGGACTGTACGCCCGAGTACCACGTTTCTGTATTCCACTGACTGTCAGAGACAGAGGCGTAAGATTAAAGGAGTGTCGTCAACATGTCCATTCGACTGTCTCGGATGGGTGTAACGTCCTGTTCACGGACGAGTCCAGATGTGTCCTGGAATCAGATGATAAGCGCTGTGAGGATCTGGAGAGCACGAGGCACACGCAATCAGGCCAAGAACCTCGCGCAGTCAGAGGTGGCAGCGTCATGGTGTGGTGTGGGCTGGAATTTCAATGGGATATCGCACATCTTTAAAGGCGGTTTGTGACGGCTGCGCGGTATCGGGATTCGGAATGAAGTCCTAGACCGCATTGCGAGACTCTACGCTGCAGCGGTTAGTCCTAATTTCCTCCTTATGGAGATAATGCCCGTCCCCATCGAGCTAACATCGTTGACGAATACCTGGAAAGTGAGGGCATTTTTCGTATGGAGTGACCGGCTTATTCCCCAGACCGTAATCCCATTGAAAACCTTTGAGATGCCCTCGGGCGTGCTGTTTCCGCACGTTTACCTCCTCCAGCCAGTCTCAGAGAGTTGGAAACTGCCCTATTGGAGGAATGGCCGTTGCTCGCTTCTGCGAGGGTTGATCACCTCATTGAAAGCGTGGAAAATCGTTGTACAGTTTGTGTGAAGGTCCGGAGTGGTCACATATCGTATTAGTGCAAGTTTAGTTGGGTTTGTTTGCCTTTAAACATGATTTTGCTAATGATCCAAATGCGACGTCGTCCTATAACTTTAAATATTTTTTTCATCTTTGTGCTTTGTTTCTTGTTTTCTTTGGTGCATAAACACATTTGCTACCTTCATGTACAATTTTAAGTTAATCCCAGCTTTACTTTTCCGTTTTTGTTGATTGCTTCACTTTCGAAAGCCAGTGTATAATTATGTCAAATTTTGTTAAAAACATAAAATTTCGAAGTTTTCTCTGGAATTTAAATTTTTGTATCTGGTTCTAGATTGTTTAATGCCAATGCCAAATATAAAGTTTCGTGAAAATCCATTAATATTTATGGAAGCTAAATCGCCCCCAGACATCACTCTAAAAATAGTTGAAACGTGTTCAGAAGGTTTTAAAACATATAGTGTCATCCAAATCTCGAATTTTAAAATATTCGCGAAAATAATATTTACATAGCATGAAGAAGTGAAAATATTTCAAATACGTCTCTTTTTAACATCGACGTGAATATTGACATTTGTTAGAAGCAAGAATCACTTTTGAGGAGATGTGCAAAACACATAAAATATTTCCCGCTTTTAAAGATAATCTTCCGACTTTTAAAACAAACTTTTTATCTTTCAATATCTATTACGATAAACTCGGGTAGAGGCGCACAACACAGTCTGGGCCATTTTTAACCCATATTTCCTCATCTTCCTAAAAGCACACATAAGTGGTCTTTATATCACATTTTAATTCAATTTAAAGACACTATATTGTTTAAGAAACATTAACTGTATATTTGCCGTGGTCGCAAGTTGGATATTTTTTATTCGTTTTTATTAAGGCAATATTCCATACTTTTATACCAGTGGAAAAGGATTGTCAAAAAAATGATCTAGAGGATATATATCTAGAGGACGAACCATTGCCCTATTTTTAGAACAAACAGCCTGTACCGATCCAACTCATAAAAGTTTAGTAAGTTTTTTGATTTTATGTGTATACATAGGCTTGGAGAAACACGCATTTAAGATTTTATAAAAAAAATATTAATTTTTTCAGTGCTTGGTACAATATGGGTTAAAAATGTTTTTAAAAGTTTTAATAGATCTGGGGGTCTTAAAAGATAGAACAGCTTCTTATAAATTATAAGCAGAGACAACTGTAGAGATATTATGCAAATAATATAATATACGCCTTTATACCCGTCTGTCCTATTGGACGACAGATGTATGACACATTAATGGCAATGGCAATCCATTTCGCTTGCCCGGCCAACGTGTGCCCCTAAAAAACTTTCGCACGCACCTCTTCCATATAAACGCGACTAAAGACCACTATATTTGCGGGGGGAGAAGACATAATAAGGAGCGGATCAGAGAAATCATAAATGTTTGTAGGGGGGGGGGGGGGGGTCCATAATGTGTCCTTGTTTTGAGACGGAACATGTTTTTGTGTGGGGCTCTCTTAAAGCAGTTCAAATCAATGACTTGTTCCAATTCCCTTCAGAAACAGGATTACGGTCGGCCGTTCTTATCACAAATGGATTTAAATGGGAAAACTTTTTAATACCAAAGGAATGAATCTCTTGCCGATCCGGTGGTCGAGCGGTCAGGGGCACGCGTTTCCGTCTGATCGCTGAATTGCCGGGTTGTGGGCTCGAAACCCGCCAGCGGGCATGGATGTTGTGGTGTCGAGGCAAAGTCAGACTTCCGGCCTTGAAGTGCTTCAATAAAGTGAAGCTGCAAATTTCTCCCCTTCGCCATGGGACCAGGGGTCTAGTGGTGGTGCATAGGCGCTCTTTCACCACGGTGGAATAAGTAACAACAACATGAATTTCTTCCGAAGTCATAGAAAAAAATATGATGTGGGGAGCACATGACTTTCTTTATAATAATGCAATGAATTAATTACATTTACAGTAAAAACAAAATAGGTTATTCTTATGGTAGATACTTGTATTGTTTCCAAGATATTAAATTTTCGTCAATGAGTCGTCATTTTCATGGATTGAGTGTCATTTTTATCCATTGGGCGAGGTTTTAGTTAATTTGGCAATATTTAAAAAAGTCGCCAACTTCCGTCCAATTCGTCGCCAAAATCTCACCAAGGGTTATGGACGGAGAAATAACTTATTCTTATAGCAGATAAATCACTATTGGTGTTCATATACAAAAGTATGACTCAAAGTATCTTTTCTCATGAATGGAACGAGCTAGATCCACGAGAATGATGTCACCCAATGGATTGCATATTACATATGAAAAGTGAACATGTTTCTTAACAGTTAATATTTTTTTCAATTTATGGGACTTTTTGATAAATTTATTTGAAAAATGTGCACTTTTGATAAATTTATTTGAAAAATGTGCACTATCTCGAGAACAGTTCATGCTAGCGTTCTAAAGTTTATGTCAATCGTTTTCTAAGGAGAAATGACATAAGAAATGTCTATTTGCGTCACTTCATTAAAGGTTTTGATTTTTTGATGATTTTTTCAAAATGTCACTCTAAAATTGAGGGGGGGGGGGAGGTCTGAACATTCGATTGTGTTTTAAAACAATAGGCTTTCAGTATTCATGGATTGTCATTTCATTCGAATCGCTCCATTCGTTCGTGAGATATCGTCTCCACAGATTCACTGACACACACATCACGTCAAAAATGTTCGATTCGTGATCAGGGATGTTTAAAACGTGCTCTCCCGTCGAAAACTCGAGTTTGAATTTTCCACCCCGTCACACTACTTTCTTTATACATTATATATACTATGTATATAAGGAAAGTAAAAACCACTGCTTAGGGACCATGATTTTTGCATCGTGTATTTTGACTTTCCTGGCAATGTATGGGGAAAGGATTGGAATTGTGTCGGAATTGCAGTTTGAGTTTTCGACAGATCAGCACGTTTTGGAACCTCCAGAACTCGGAAAAACTACTTTTAGCGTGACCTTTGTGTGCAATTCATACTAACTCAAAAATGGATCCATCCCATTTCTTAAATTTTTTATAGGTAAGTCAATTTTGGTTGCTGAATAGATTTTCTTTTGTGAAATGGCCACCAGAAGTCGCCGAAATGGCTACGCATGTTCAAATGTATCCATTCAATGGTTGTTTTATACATCATTTTGGACGACGGAGAGAAGAAGACCCGCCCACTCTTGGATTCGCCGTTCTCGAGATATTTGTTTTTTCGCTACACCGCCTACGGAAATAGGTCCACTTAGTGACCCAATGGAAACGAAAATTGAAAACGAAAATTTTTAAATGTCTATTCCTTCTAATACGCTATTAAATACAACAACATATCGTATATAATAATACCCGGGGGGGGGGGGGGGCGAAGGTGAACCGATTTTTAAAATTTGAATTATTTTTTTATTTAATATTTTATGCGATTTCGGCCGTTTTTTCCCCTTTTTTCTCCACCATCCAGACGTCGTAGAAAAAAACAAATCACACCATCGGAAAGATCAGACAATTGCGAGTAAAAATGTATCAATTTCAAATCTCAATTTCAATTTTTAATATTTTTTAAAGATTTTAAAACAAAAGTCACTTTCGGCTCAAAAAACCGAACTCTGGTTTTTAAATTCTCGCATCGGAAAAAGTACTCATAATTTCGACTATTAATTTACATTTTTAGGAAGTTCAAAGACCTGGCTTTCTTACAAGCCCAATCTGGTCAAGAAATAATAGAAAATTTCCGCAGGATCGGGATTTTAAGAATTTCCGGATTTCAATTTCTCGGCGATCCGCTTTTTTGCGTAAGCAGACGAACTGTCTATTTATGGAGGAGGGAAGGTGGAGGGGACGCCACGGTTCTGAATACGCAATATGGAAGAAATCGAATATATTTTAAATGACGGAATTAAGAGCTTAGCATATGGTCATTATAAAATTTAAATGATTGAATTATGGTGGATTGATTAAATTGATTGCGATGTATTATTGTGGCGTAATGTATTGTAAAAACTTAACTGTGGCGATGTATTGTTTACATCGGGTGGTGGTTGGGACCACAATGAAAAAACTTAATCATTGCCACTGCCA
The DNA here is from genome assembly GCA_951213105.1 of Amaurobius ferox. NCBI lineage: Eukaryota > Metazoa > Arthropoda > Arachnida > Araneae > Amaurobiidae > Amaurobius > Amaurobius ferox. The sequence goes on along the minus strand of OX578147.1, from coordinate 143,252,204 downwards.
AAACTGCCGCCGTGTTCACGCGGAGTACGATCACGTTAAACATGTGGTTCCGTAAGTCCTTCCGAGAGGTTGGTGGTAGGGGAAGGAGGGTACGGTCCCTGTGGATGCCTCCACCACTGGGTTCCGGTCTAAATTGGGTGAATAAAATAAATGTTATGGATATTGTCGCAGAGGGCGCGGTAGCCCAGTGGTTAGCGTGCGGGAATTGCACTCGGTAGGCCCGGGTTCGATTCCCGCCACTGCCAAAACTGCCGCAGTGTTCACGCGGAGTACGATTACGTTAAACATGTGGGTCCGTAAGTCCTTCCGAGATGTTGGTGGTAGGGGAAAGAGGGTACGGTCTCTGTGGATACCTCCCCCACTGGGTTCCGGTCTAAATTGGGTGAATAAAATGAAAGTTATGGTTTAAGTTTCCGGTTTAAATTGGGTGGCACTTCCTGGTCGTCCAAATAGTTATCTTACACCTTTCTGGTAGGTCGCGCCAGCGAGTTTGCTACGGTCAGAATTTTCAAGGGTAGCGAACAGGCTGGTCGTCGAAGGCGGCTAGTTTTAAATAAAATAAGAAAATGTTAAGGAGAAAAATATATTTCAGTACATTTTTTTTTTTTAATATTGATATGTTCATAAGTAAACGTTCGATTTGAGTGCGGGTTTTTTTTTATTTCTCTTTGTTTTCAATCAACGGATATTAATGTGTATAACAATATTCAGTCAATTTTTATTTCAAAGTAGCATCGATTTTTGCTGATTTGAACCGCCGCTTTAAAGCATTTGCGTATTCCACTTATTATGAACGGCCTGTTTCATCATTTTAATAACTCCACTTAGGAGCGAAAGGGGGGGGGGGCGGAACTCGTACTTTCTATGGACTTGCAAACGACAACAAAGCTTTATCAAATGGATGGACACTTCTTTTATTTCGGTGAAAACAAGAGGCGCTCTGTTATGTCTCAACGACGAAAGAAGGCCCCGCTAAGCAGATCAGCGTCCACATGATTGCGATCGGGCTGCACTGCAGTTGCATTAGGGGGAGGAAAGGAGCCCAATCCCTCTCCACGGCGTAGGCGTCTATAAATCAGTCATACTCCGGGGGACTGTCATCTGTGGCGCATGTGACTAACCGGAAACAGTTGACTCGCATCCCCTTGCCGGAAGTGTATCTGTTCCTGGCCCATCAGAACAGAATGCATTACATGGAGAAGTGGTAAACCCGAGAAAGGATGGACCCAAAGAGCTAGTAACACTTAGATTACTCTTCGAAGGATGGATGTCTCAGTAACATAGGCGTCGACTACGAGGACACCAGCCCCCGCTGAAATTTTCCAGAGGGGGCATTGCCCCCCTCTGGACGAAATCCTAAGGTTTCGTTACATATCCTAACTCCAACGTTGATTTTATTGTTTTTCAACTTTATCCTATTTTACCCTCAATAGGCGTCAGTCAGGTTCGGACACTAGCTCCGAGATTGGCTCAGAAGAAACGGGCCATGATCGCCCTTTTCAACTTCGGCCCGAAAAAATTAAATGCAGTGGACCTGACCCACTTCAACCAAATCTTCAGAGATCCCAACGGCTATATCCGGGTTTGGTGCAGATAATTAACAATATGCAGAGAGTATTATGTGACGGACTCTTATAGTACCCGCTTTCTAAATACCTTGGTACCCTGTAGCCCCCCTCCCCCCAACACGCACACATACAAACTCTAATTGCTCCTCGAAGGGAGAAAATGCATTGCATAGACGATATTGTATCTGGTCCGTCAGTGAGAGAGTCAGTTTATGAGACTAAGAGCTCAAGTTGTATAACTGGTAAACTAGAATGGTGCAAGCCTAATCTTCTTTGTATAACTTTATCATACAGTAAATAAAACTGCTGATTTCTTTCTTTCGACTCAGACCGTCCGACCTACCCGAAGGTGTAATCGATGTATCTGTTTAGACCGCCGGGACACAGTGAGGGCGACATCCACCGTACGCTCCTCACCAACCTCTCGGAAGGACTTTCGAACTCACATATTGAAGGTGCTCGTACTCTGCGTGAACACGGTGACAGTTTGGACATAGTCAGGAATCGAATTCGGGTTTTAGCATCCCAAAACTGCTGTTTGTAACTTACAAGACTTCCCCGAAGAAAGCAGGCATATCTCAGTTACGTGATTCCAGTTGCTTCGATGGCATTATAAGCCCCTTTCTTTGTGCCAAGATAGGCAGTCCATTCTTGAGGGTTCTTCTTCTTTGGGACTCAAGTAGGGAGCTTATAACGTTCTTCAAACAATTATAATCACCTGACTGACATATGCTTGCTTTCTTAAAGGAAATATTGTAAGTTATAAATTTATAGAATTTAAACTTTGTGAATATTTTGTAGAACTTTATTGGATTGCGCGCCCCCTGAGATTTTGAAAACTCGTTCAGTAATGAAATATTGTGTTCATTCAAGGGATGCAAACATTGGCCCCGAGAGGTATACTCAACCCCCTTCTGATAAAAAATATTAAATTTTTAGTAGTGATATGACATTTCATTTAAAATGTCATTCAAATTTTGCATGAAAAATTTCTTTCAGATTTTTACTTTCCTTATGTACATAATGTATAAGGAAAGTAGTGTGACAGGGTTGAACATTCGAATTTGAGTTTTCGACGGGAGAGCACGTTTCGAGCATCCCTGATCACGAATCAAACATTTTTGAGGTGATGTGTGTGTGTGTGTGTCAGTGAGTCTATGGAGACGATATCTCACGAATGAATAGAGCAATTCGAATGAAATTGGGTACAAAAATCACAGACCGTGAATACTGGAAGCCTATTGTTTTTAAACGAAATCGAATGTTCAGAACCCCCCTATAAATTGTCGAGTGAAATTTTGAAAAAATCATCAAAAAATCAAAACCTTTAATAAAGTGACGCAAATAGACATTTCTAATGTAATTTTTTCTTAGAAAACGATTGACATAAACTTTAGAACGCTAGCATGAACCGTTCTCGAGATATTGCACTTTTTTTTAAATAAATGTATCAAAAAATCCCATAAATTAAAAAAATATATTAACTGTTGAGAAACATGTTCACTTTTCATATGTAATATCATGCGATAAATTGGGTGACATCATTCTCGTGAATCTAGCTCGTTCCATTCATGAGAAAAGATACTTTGAGTCATACTTTTGTATTTGAACGCCAATAGTCATTTATCTGCTATAAGAATAACTTATTTCTCCGTCCATAACCCTTGGTGAGATTTTGGCGACGAATTGGACGGAAGTTGGCGACATTTTTAAATGTTGCCAAATTAACTAAAGCCTCGCCCAATGGATAAAAATGACACTCAATCCATGAAAATGACGACTCATTGACGAAAATTTAATATCTTGGAAACAATACAAGTACTAAAGCCATCGAGTAGTATCAAATGATATATTTTAATGCCCCATTAACGAATTTATGAGTCCTGCAGTCGTTACATGTTAGAAGCCTCAAATGTTGAATATTTGAAACTTTAAAAATCTATACTTCAAAAACTGATTTCAATAAATTGGTATATTTAGAGGTTTTAAAATACGTGCATTAAGATTATGTAATGTATGTAATTATGTTAATATGTAATTATGTTAAATAGCGTCTTTATTTCAGAACAATTTTTGGAATTCCGAAATTTTTATAGCAAATGAACCCCAAACATTTATAGCAAGAATGTTCTTCAAGTTCTTTAACATTCCAAATCAATCAAGTATTTAAAATTGTATGAAGTCAGCTGTGTGTGTATTTGTGAGGGATGAGCATTTAAAGAAATTCATGTTTGTTCTTTTTAGCCCAGCCAGATGACGATGAGTTAGAAGAAGTTCCATCTACTCATGAGCCTAAGCTCATGTCCATACCCATTGTTGTTGAAGCCACTGCTGGGGAAGATGTTGTTTTTCCATGTAACGTGGATGATCTTGGTAAAGTAGAACCCTTTATTTGCTATTTCCAATTGTTTGATGATATACAGTGTGTTTTCCTTGGGGGGGGGGGGGGGGAGACATTTTATGCTACCCAGCTAAATGTTAATAATAAATTTAGGCTATAGAAGAAAAAGTTTTGATTCTTTTAGTGCTACAGATTTGCAGTAGAACAGGTACAAAATAAGCAAAAGAAGCTGTTATCATTGGTGAGTGAATGGGGTTTTCTGACTGTATGTAGTTCAAATTGCAGCATATATATATATAAGAAATTTAATTACTTGTATATTTTAATTACCTGTGACTTATCCCTTAAGCCCAAGAATTTTAATTAAACAAGCAGGTGTATAAGAATTAATGTATATATATATTAATTACTTCTATATATGTAAATGTAGCAGCTAAAAATTATATATATAATTTTTTATTTATATAGGGCAAATAGAAAACTAAACCAAATAGAAAATAGAAACCCTAAAGTGCCATTTGCCCAACCAAAAAGTCCTGAAAGAATCGCTGAATTAAACCTATTCTGCAGAGAAAGTATCCCATTTGTTTAATTTACTTTCCTGTCTAGTTCAGACAGGATTGAAATGGGGGCAGAGAACACAGCAAGCTTTAAAGATGAAACATCTATGAAGGAACCTCAAATTCTAGTATACAATCAGCTTTCACTGTTTTGTATTCTGGTGAGAACATTGAGTTCTAGTGGAAGACTACAACTGAAGTTGAATGCCTCAACATTGTTCAGCCCTTTTTGCAGTTGGTGAAAATCTTATAACATATACGGCACCTCTTCGTATTGACTCCATTCAGAATTAAAAATTTTTAGTGTTGAAAAATTTGCAATCTAATCATGCAAATTACAAAAAATTTCACAAAATCCAGTAAATGTAAAACAATACAGCAATTTCTGTATAAATTCTCGAGTTTGTTATACATTTGTTTTGTCTACACCTTTCACATGTCAAGATCCACATTTTAAAATTTTTTTGTCAAATATTTACTCTATTAATATTCACTGCAATGAGCGATTGTTTACTAGTGGTGTGTTCAGGTGCTGTTGGGGAAGAGGCACTTTACCTATAAAAATTGAAATGAATGAAATTCATTGCTACAATATACTTTAACACAAACTTTACTATTGAACACACTGCAGAACACGAATGCAACATTCAAATTTTGATGAATTTCTGCATTTCAAGTCCTTTTAAGACAAGTCTATCAGCAAGTGAAATTTTGGCAATAAAACGTGTCACTTCTTCATTTACATATCCTGTTGCAGTGACAACCATGATTTCACACATTTTCCCGGCTAATGGATTTGCCGAAGTAACAAATTTTTTTCGTCAAATACTTTAAAACCAGTCATTCTGAACATGTAATAACCTGCTAATAAGGCACTTTGTTTTCTAGCTATTCCACTATACACTATTTAGCTACTTTTCCATATTATTCCAGGCGAAAAAATAACAACTTATATTATAGAAGTTTTGTTTTATTGTGCCACTTGTTATATATTGTGTAGTGAAATAAAATTGTGCTCTGTTAATGATATTTTGTGCAATTTAGAGGCATCTTTTTCTTGTTTGTAACAGGATGATAAAAGTATATTTTAATATGCGAGTAGTGCCAGATTGAGAAGATGGCCTTGGGAAAACAATATATCCTTCTTAAACAGTCCAGAAATTTAAATTAACTGAAACACAAATTACTCCTTAAAAAGAATGTACATTAAAAATAAATATCGTCATTTAGAAATAAAATCAATTATTTTTAAAATATAAGTTTATGGGGTTTGCTTTAAAAATAACATTGAGAAAAAAAATGGAAAGTTAAAAATTTTTATTTTTCATAATCACGAGCTGTCACTGTTGTTTATTGCTTAAAAACCATCCAATAGATGTCAAAGGGAGTGGGGGTCAAGACTTCAATGCATGGATAACCAAACAGCCCAATTTGGAAGGTTGAGTTGAGGGTGACATGAATTGGACAAGAATGACCTGTATAGTTAATTAAAATTAATAGAAAGGAAATTAACAAAAATTAAAATTAACAAGCATTAAAAGCGGATCTTGTTTTACAACTTTACATGGATAATATTTCGTGAAATACAGAGATTATTCTAGGTACATTTTATGAGTGATAACGAGAAACTAGATATGATTTATAACTAGAAACTGTACCTGGGATTTAAAGCAGGGATTAATTATTTTAATAAAAGTTTTCAAAAATATTAGTCACTTGCTATGCTAGCACACATTTAAAATCAAAGACATGCTATGGATAAAAAATGTATAATTAATCAATGGATTGGTGTATAAAAAAAAATTTTCTGGAGTGTTCTATGATATTTTAAGCGGCTGTTGGAAAAAAATGAACATTGGATGGCACATCAATTTTAATATATTGTAATATAAAAGTTGGAGAGGTTTAAAATGCACAAACAGTAACTAGGGCAGGGTTTTTGTTGCAAATTTGGTCTGGCAGCACAATACTAGCCATACTACAACATTCACCATGGCGAAAAGTAGAAATTTTAAAACCTCCAAGAGCATCCAATAAAGTTTCAATAAATTAATACAGTTACCACCATTATTAGCTTAGCAATTATATTATTGTTTGGTTAGTGTAAAAGCAAAAGGGAAGATTCATTATGAACTAAGCTTTCAAGTTAAAAGCTTAAATAATAAAGGGATTTATATGATTCTCCCTGTTTACACAGGAAATAATATTTATAATTAAGATTTAAAGTCATATTAATAGTTAAAGACCTCAGTTTCAGAAGTGTAGCTATGCATAGGGCCAGATTTAGACATTTGGCAGTTGTAGTCTGTTATATGCAGATTGGGTTGCAAGTTAGGTTATATGCAGATAAGTTCAAATTCAGTACTCTCGCAATCCTGTTGGGCTTAGCTAAAGGCGATATCACATTCAAGAACTTCTGGGACAAGCAACTAGTTCAAAAAAATTTTTCACCAATTTTCTGGCAAAAAAGTTGGTGATAGGATTGTCAGACAATTGAAGAAGTTGGGCTAAATGAAAAACTGCGAGTGAAAGCACTGTATTTTTATTACTTTTTTAGCAAAAAATATACCGTTGTGTATTTTGTAACATTGCTGTAGGGTTACGGTGGCGTGTTTACCGCTTGGCAAATTGTCTGCTTTACATTACATGGATATTATAAATCGATTCTGCATTGAAATCTCTAAAATTTTAATTTGGGCTGATTTTTCTCTCAATTATGGGTTTTGGATTATTTTATAGCAGGTATTTAACCATATATATATATATATAAAGGTATTTAAATAAATATATAATATATATACTATTTTGTAATTTGAATTACTCATTGAATGGCTACAAATTAGTTTTTATTGATAGGTAATCAACACATTATGTATAGCAAACACTATATCTATTGGAAACAAATAAGCAATTATCCAATATTTATGAAGTACTTAGAAGTTGAATGAGCTGCTAAATTTATATCAACCATTAAGCTATGGATTAGTTTGCTTTCAATTATTATCATTCTTCATAGTTCACGTTATGCAATTAACTACTATAAAATATATTGTGTTTAAAAAATTTTTTATGCTTAACTTAAAATTATTTACAGAGTCTTGAACATTTTTTTTCAAACATTGTTTACAATTTAACAACTGATATTCAGACCTTGAAAATATTTTAATCAGTACAGTGTTATGTATTGTCATGTACAAATTTATGATATGAAAATTTAAAAAGCGTAAATTTATATTTCTGATGAAATTCAAATTATGTTAATTTTCAAAGTTCAAAGTTTTTGTATCTAAAAAATTAGCACAAGAAGTAAAATTTAAATATTAAATGCTATCTTTAAAATCATCAAAACTTTGAATGTTGAATACATAGATTTAAAGCTAATGAACAACTGTTCTTGATTATTAAACTCATTTGTACCCATATATATAAATTATGTTTGTTTTATAATGACAGTGCTCATATATACAGACAATGCTCATATTTTGGTTATTAGTTTTGTAAAAATAAACAGTATTGCATGCATAACTTCAAGTAAATTGCAAACATTTTAGAATTACAATTTTGGAGGTCACATACAAACAAAAATGTAAATAAAATGAACACAAGAAAAATTTAGGAACAATATATGATAATTTCAAATCAAACTTTTACTATATAGGGCAATTTCTATAACAGGTTCAGCAATAAAATGGCATATCTAATATAATAAACAGATCGGCTAAAATATTATAGTACACGTTTATTTTTCATCAAAGTGCTGCAACTCTATGTTTAATATAATCCCAGAAGTATTCAATATTGTGAATATAAATATCATGAACATGTCATAAATCAGTTTATGATCATGCAACAGAATATAAACAAAAATTATACAAAATATACTTGTTTAAAAATGTATTCCAAATGCTCATCTTTAAAACTTTCAATAAATAAAATATTACTTCGATAAGCAAAACAAAATCAGCTTAATTCTTCATACTACCATGTTGGCAAACTTGGTAAATATTCTTCTTCCAGGAAAGAAATATAAAGAATTCCATCTTAAATAGTATAAATTCGTCTGAAAATATTGAAAGATGCAGAAATTTCCATGTTCTTGTTTGGCCATGTTGCTCGTAGATTTCACACCATAAACCAGCTGTGCCAACCTGTTCTCTACACGCTACTCATCGCTGATTGACTGGCTGTTGAAAAATTGCCCCAAATGAACAACTTTTCCTGCTCAGTCCAGAAAAAGTTGTTCATAGTTGTCCCAACTTTTTGCATTTATCACACACGCATTTTCCCCCAACTCGGGGTAAAAATTGTTCAAAAAGTTGGTTGTCCGAAAAATTGCCTGAAAAGTTCTTGAATGTGACAGGGTTGCTAATTTTAATCTGCCAATTGCTTCTTTTCCACAAATTAAAAACTTCATGATTATTAGAACAAAGACATGGTTTGTGATGTGGCATTGACATGAATATAACTTATTATCATATCATTTAAGTCGAAGTTACTTTACACACAACTTTTTTCTGTTTTAGGTGATTTTGTGCTCATGTGGAAACGTGAAAACAATCGCATGTTATTTGCTGGTGATATGAGAATCATTCGTGATGATCGAATTCGAGTTGAAGGCACTTCTTTACATTTCAAATCTGTGCAGCGCAAAGATAGCGGTGAATACACATGCCAGATCAGCACCAATCCACCCATTGAGCTCTCACACACGTTAGATGTGTTATGTAAGTATTCTTTTTAGGACTGTGTGGATAATAAACAAGAAAGATCAATCATGCATAAAGCATTGATTTTGAAACACTTTCCAACTTCAATGCAATTTTATTTAAACACCTTTAAAATGTGATATATTGCTCAGTAATATTTTTTAAATTATCACAATACTACATTAATTTATTATATTTGAAAATTAAGAAAAAAATGAACTTTATTCAAATAATGTCATTGAAATATAAATTGCCTGGTTTAAACATCTCTGAAATGTGATACATTCCTCGGTAATATTTTTAAAATTATCATAATACTACAATAATTTATTATATTTGAAAACTTCATCGAAAACAAATGAACTTTATTCAAATGACGTCATCGAAATATAAATTGCCTGGCTCTCAATATAAAAGCAGCATTTTATTTATAAACTTTTTTCCATTCTTTTCATTCATCACAATACAATAATAATTTATTAATATTTTACAACATAGTTGAAAAGTGTTTATGACTTTGTTCATTCTGTATGTCTGTCTGTTAGAACGATAACTGCCGTAAAAATGACTTTATCAAAATGAAATTTTAGTATGTTGTTCAGACAGGCTGTTGGACCTATGGGAATACAAATGAATAATATCACCCAATTAGTTTTGGATTGAACCCGGGTTGAAAAAATGAAATACATTGAGCCCATTGGGACCTAATATTTCAAACATTTTTGAAGCGAATTTAAAATTCACAAATTGCTTTGAAAGTTTTAGGAAATATTCAAATTATCCCATAAAATATATGAAAAAAATTTCAGTAAAATATATTCAGTAGTTTTTTAATTAAAAATTAAAATAATAATTACACCCTTTATATGAAGAGATCATGTGACCATTATATGAACAGATAACGTGACCCACTTCAAAATAAAACATGGCATCCATCTTGTTGAGACCCAGACCGTCCAACCTACCAGAAAGGTGTAAGGTAACTGTTTGGACGGCCAGGAAGTGCCACCCAATTTGGACCGGAACTCAGTGGGGGAGACATCCACAGGGACCGTACCCTCCTTCCCCTACCACCAACCTCTCGGAAGGATTTACGGACCCACATGTTTAACGTGATCGTACTCCGCATGAACATGGAGGCAGTTGTGGCAGCGTGCAAATCCAGCGCGCAAACCACCGAGCTACCGCACCTGAAATGTGCCAACAGCACGCGGTGTTCCCAGGTGGTCACCCACCCAAGTACTAACCGTGCCCGATGCTGCCTGACTTAGGTGATCTAACGAGAACCAGTGTTTTCAGCACGGTATGGCCGTTGGCCCCGGCACCCATCTTGTTGTTGTTGAAACCCAGACCGTCCGACCTACCAGAAAGGTGTAAGGTAACAGTTTGGACGGTTGGGAAGTGCCACCCAATTTAGACCGGAACCCAGTCAAAATCGTGATTTTTATTTTAAGGTTCTTTTTAATTCATATTTAGTGTTATATCCGTCCTAAAACTGCTTTATTTTTGTTTAAATTCGGTGCATCTACATACTGAAACAACGCAATTACAATATATTTGAGTTTAAATGATCATCCAACTTTCATTATTTCTACAATGAAGCCTAATACTTATGGAGAATGTAAACAGCAAAATATGTAGAATGAGTTGTATAAGAATTGCTGCATTTCTTTAACGTAATATTATTTAGCTCATGGAGTCTGCAATATAGCTGATATGAATGAAACATTCATTGATTTTACACAGAGAACCAGACGAATTTTTCGATGAAGTTTTAAGCATAGAGTTAAATTACTTGTAGCTCCATGGTTTTAAGTTTTTAAATAAAATAAATTATTATAGTATTGTGATGAATGAAAGGAATGGAAAAATATTTGTGAATGAAATGCTGCTTTTATAGAGAGAGCCAGGTGATTTATATTTCGATGACGGCATTTGAATAAAATTCATTTGTTTTCGATGAAGTTTTCAAGTATAATAAATTATTGTAGTATTATGCTAATTTAAAAAATATTACCGAGGAATGTATCACATTTTAGAGATGTTTAAACTAAATAATTTATATTTCAATGCCGTCATTTGAATGAAGTTCTTTTTTTTCAATGAAGTTTTAAGTTTTCAAATATAATAAATTAATGTAGTATTGTGATAATTTTAAATCTATTACTGAGGAATGTATCGCATTTTAGAGATATTTATATAAAATTGCATTGAAGTTAGAAAGTGTTTCATAATCAATGTTTCATGCATGATTGATCTTTCTTGTTTTATTTAAAAACTTAAAACCATGGAGATACAAGTAATTTAACTCTATGCTTCATCGAAAAAATGTATGCTTCTCTATGTATTCATATCAGCTATATTGCAGACTCCATGAGTTACATAATTTTGCATTAAAGAAATGCAGCAATTCTTATACAACTCATTCTACATCTTTTGGTGTTTACATTCTCCATAAATGAAAATTAGGCTTCGTTGTAGAAATAATCAAAGTGTGATGATCATTTAAACTCATATATATTGCAACTGCGTTGTTTCAGAACATTGATGCACAGAATTTAAGCAAAAATAAAGCAGTTTTAGGATGGTTGCAACACTAAATATGAATTAAAAAGAACTTTAAAAATCACGATTTTGACACAAGATGGATGCCATATTTTATTTTGAAGTGGGTCACGTGATCTCTTCATATAACGGTCATGTGATCTCTTATTATATGATCTATTTACATGATCTCTTCATATTCATAAGGGTGTAATTATTATTTTAATTTTTATTTAAAAAACTACTGAATATATTTCTGATCATCCTTGTTAACGCAAAGAAGTTCATCCCAAGAGGAAAACAAAAGAAAGAATGGGTCCTTTTCTGGAAAGACCAAAATATTGACTCTTTAATCGAAGAAAGAGACCTCTTAAATGAAAAACTCAAACTTGATAACTCGGAACAGAACAGAAGGCTACTTGCCGAAGCTACTGAGAGTCGAGAATGAAATCGCAAGCTGTAAACGTCAAAAATGGAAGGATTTTTGCAATAGCCTAGGCAAGATGTAAAGCATTGGAAGATCATGAAAACACTAAACACTTGCTTTTCTCCTGTTGCGGTCCAGAAATCTAACATTCTCGATCCCAATGGAACTGAAGCGGATACAAGTAAAGAAGTGGCAAATACTCTTGCAATGCACTACAGTAATGTAAGCAAGATAACATTTCAAAAAGAAGACAAAAATATTAAAAGATATATTAAAAAGATCCTACGGGAGGCCAGAGAATATGGACATGATGATTCCTTTACTCGCGAGTTCACTAGACAAGAACTGGAAATAGCTATTGGGAGCACTGCCGCGATGAAATCTCCTGGCACTGACCTCATTTTTTGAGAAATGATTAGGCATTTTGGTGAAACAGCTAAAGAACATCTTCTAAGGATAATCAATACCACATAGAAAAGGGGTAAACTTCCAAAGTCATGGAAAACCACTATTATTATTCCTCAACAAATCAGCCTCAGAATGCAAAAACTATCGACCGATTGCTCTTACTAGTGTATTATGCAAAATTTCAGAATCATTCACTCCAGAATTATGGAAAAGCTCTCAAAAAACAAAAGACTACATTTCTATCAAACTGCATACAAAAAATGGTACTCCATTGAAGACCAGCTTTTTTATTTATGCCAGTCTATAATAGATGGCTTTCAGGAAACACCTACCAAAAAGACTATTGCTGTCTTTCTGGGCATGTCCTCAGCATTTGACACAGTATGGAAGCAAAATCTCATACAAATCGCATATCTACATGGAATTAGAGGTAATGCCCTGATATAAATTGCCAACTTCTTGAAAAATAGAAGAATTAGAGTGTGATATAACAGAATGCTATCTAAAGACAGGAAAACTTTTGCAGGTGTCCCTCAGGGCTCTGTACTTAGCCCCCTGCTTTTCTTAATGTATGTAAATGACATTCACTCACACCTTACTAAGGGTACAAGGGTTGCTTGCTATACTGATGATATAGCTATATGGCATACTAACAACAATATTTCAGAGTCTGAGAAATCATTAAACAATTCCGTAAATGACATTATGAATTGGTCTAGAACATTAAAGCTGCAGATCAATACCCAAAAAACAAATTTCAGCATCTTCACTACAGCTAGAAAACATAGAAAACTGTTGGATCCTAGAATTTCCATTAACAGCACCCCGCTTGTTATGCTGAAAAACCCTAAATACTTAAGAATGACTATGGACACAGAATTTTGTTTTACTGAGCACATTAAAAACTGTGCCAATAGATCTCTAAAGAAATTGAATATCATCAAAAGTCTATGTGACACAGACTGGAGAGCTCGGCCTAAAACACTTAAAACTACCTACACTTCGTTAATGAGACCTATTTTGGAATATGTGTCACCCATTTAGGCCCACGCCTCTAGGACTGGCCTGGATAAACTAGAAACGGTTCAGGCAAGAGTTGCTAAGATCATAGCGGGAGCTGTCTCCTCTACATGCAATGGAAAAATTGTGTGCGAATGTGGCCTTGAAACACTTGAAAGAAGGAGAATGTATAATACCATCAAATTTACAAATAAAGCTAGGAGTAGCACTTTGGAACATATATCCAGACAGACTTTTGAAAATTGCACAGGTCAGATGAGACTCAAGCGTTCATCCCCTTTTCAATTTGACCAAAAAATAAGGAGAAACAATGACCTCGAACACAGCAAATTTGAGATCTATCAAGAACCAGTTCTTCCTTCTTGCCTCCCTGACAATACCAAACTAAACACACAACTTTTGGACTCTTGTTCAAAAAAAGAATTGACAAATACCATCAGAGCCAAAGGAGCTGCTAAAATGATTGAGTCTTTTTCTAGGGAGACTCTTGTTCATGTCTATACAGATGGCTCCTCTGATGAAACCATCTTAAATGGAGGATCTGGAATACACCTCATTTTACCAAATGGCAAAATTATAGAGAAAAAAATTGGAGCGGGCCACATAGCATCCAATTACACCAGCGAACTTATTGCAATTCAGGAAGCACTGAACATCTATATCTCTCTTTCGGATTCCGATAGGGCTAATGGCCTGGTTATCTTTAGTGATTCTAAGACTGCCATTGAGGCAATCCAACTGGGATGCTCAAGACGTGTTGGTGATATACATCTCCTCCTTGACAGGATCAAACAATTAGAGAAAAGTTGCACCCTCCCAAGGATTCCTGCACATGTTAATATCGAGGGAAACAAGATTGCTGATAATCTGGCCAAAGAAGCGAGACACTTAAATAATGGCCACAAAAATTGCACCACCTTTAGTGATGCGAATGCAATATCAAGATCCAAACTTAGGGAATGTTCAATTTGAGAAAGTGACCAAATCTGCGAAATAAATGAGGAAAGAGTCATCACAAAAACAATTGTAAGGCTTCGTACATGTCACTACAGGGGTATGAAAATCGATGGAAATGGAACTAGGGTTTACAGGGACTGTAGAAACTGTCCCGAAACTGAACCCTCTCCTGAACATGTCTTTACATGCTCCTGAAGTCCTGCCATTCTCTCCTGAAGTTCTGCCTGAAGTCCTGCTCTCTCCTGAACATGTCTTTACATGCATTGAAGTCCTGCCATTTTGGCAGCACTTCAAAACATTGTGGAATTTCCACAGTAGATGCTGTACTCCCATAGCATCATTGCGATCACCAGGGCCGTAATCTTTACTCATGGATCTATTTAAACAACTGACTCGTGTGGACACGACACCACCACCACCACTGAATATATTTTGCTGAAATGTTTTTTATTTATTTTATGGAATAATTTGAATATTTCCTAAAACTTTCGAAGCAATTTGTGAATTTTAAATTCGCTTTAAAAATGTTTGAAAAATTGGGTCCCATAGGGTTCAATGTATTTCATTTTTTCAACCCGGGTTCAATCCAAAACTGATTGGGTGATATTATTCATTTATATTCACACAGGTCCCACAGACCGCCTGAACAACATACTAAAATTTCATTTTGATAAAGTCATTTTTATGGCAGTTATCATGCTAACAGACAGATAGACAGAATGAACAAAGTCATAAACACTTTTCAACTATGTTGTAAAGTGTTTATGAGAGTGAGAGAACTCTGAATGAAATAGGATACTTACTCTTCAAATTTAGTATTTCCCTACTGCCTATAAAATTTCTAGAGAGAAAAACTAGAAAGGTAGCTAGTAGGAGTTAGACAGCCTTGCTTTTAGGGAGCAGTCCTAAACTGTAAACATTCCTAAGTTGACCACAGAGTGATTCCAGTTTTTAGTAAAAGAAAAGCAATATTTTTTAATATTCTATGTCCAATTTCAAATATTTACTTGGTCAAAATTCATTTTAGACAAGTAATCAAGTTAAAAAGTTTTTGGTCTATAGGATTTCTGGTAGGGGTGGTGCTATATCTAATACCAATTATCAGTTTTAGCATTTTCTGGATGCAAACAGTAATCTGATATTTGAGAACCAATAGATCCCGATATTTTTTTTTTCTTTTTTATGCAACAAAATTAAGGATTTTTTTTTAAAACTTTCTCTTCTTCTGCAATAGAACAAAATGCAGAAAGACAATAAACTACAATAAAACATTTCTAGCCTAATGGGTATACAGTGGGGTCAGGAAAAAGTTTTCTGGATCATGTGCATCTGCAGGAAAGAGAACTCTAGAAGGTTATTTGGTGCTGCAGATGTTTATTGTCAATCAGCTGTGTTGCCCCAGCTAGTGGTTATTAGTATAGCAACCAGTTTTTATAGCAATCAGTTTTTTTTAAAGAGTTCTGTGCTCATTGTGTGGGTGCAGACATCACAAAGCAACAAAAGTAGGTTGAAGTTTAGCATGAGCAAGCAGGTCAAGTGGATGGTTCAAAGTGGAAAATACAACATCAAAATCGAAGCAAGAGTCGTATAGATAAAAACACAGATTTTAGAAATGGTGGCTGCCCCCCTTCCCCAATAGTCAAAATTAGAGTAAAATTTTTGAGGGGCTGCCCCTTCCCCCAAGAATAAAAATAAGAGTGAATATTGATTGCATCCCCAAACCCAAAAAGTGGATACATAATAGAATTAACTTCCTACTCCCCCCTCCCCCATGTATTAATCATGCAGGAGTCACTCAAATATCATGTTTTGAAACCTGTACACCCATTTTCACTTTTCAGTAATGGGAAGGACCTAAATTTAAGTCAAAAGAGATTAGAACTTCTTTTCTGAATATCTGTTATGGCACTTTAAAATGAAAATTACTGAATCTTTAATTTAATTGTAAAAAATTAACAAATAAAGTGACAATGAAAACAATTGCAGTTTTCTAGAGCTAAGGAATGCGGGTTTATGATGACAAATTTTTATGACTGTACTTTGGAAACTACTTTCTTGGCGACAGTTTTGAAATAAGCAATACAGGAAATACTCGAAAATATTTGAAAAACAGGCCTTTACTCGTTTTTAAAAATCTGTATAAAAAAATCTGATGTGAACATCTCAAATTCATTTTTTTCTTCACTTCCTACATAATCCATTGAACTAAGTTTAATTGTACAAAATCACGCATATATTTATTTGAAATTATATTCAATTGTATATACAGATTTAAAACATTTTTCTTTTCATCTGGTGGCTTATTGCATTATGAAACGTTAGCAGCTTGCAAAAATTACAAAAAAAAAAAAAAAAAATACAATATCGCAAAAACGGTTGATCCTGGAGAAATGGATTTGCTATTAAAAATTATCTGCTAAACAACTATTTAATCAATGCAATTAAACCTATTTAGTTTCATATAACAGATTTTGAAGATTTTGTGCATTATTCTATATAAAAAAATCTGATGTGGGCAACACATGACTTTCCTTATATAATGCAATGAATTTACTACTTTTACAGTTAAAAAAAATGTTATTCTTATAGTAGATACTTATATTCTAAGATATTGAATTTTCTTCAATTAGTCGTCATTTTTATCCATTTGGCGAGATTTTTGTTAATTTGGCAACAATTAAAAATGTCGCCAAATTGGCGACATTCCGCCAAATTCGTCGCCAAAAGCTCGCCAAGCGTTATGGACGGAGAAATAAGTTATTCTTACAGCAGATAAATGACTATTGGCGTTCAAATACAAAAGTATTACTCAAAGCATCTTTTTCCTGAATGGAACGAGCTAGTTCCACGAGAATGATGTCACCCAATTTATCGCATGGTATTACATATGAAAAGTGAACGTGTTTCTCAATAGGATTTTCTTTTTATTATTTTATATGACTTTTTGATAGTTTTTTTGAAAAATGTGCAATGTCTCAAGAACGGTTCGTGTTAGCATTCTAAAATTTTTATTAGCGGTTTTGATTTTTTGATGATTTTTTCAAAATTTCACTTGAAAGTTTAGGAGGGGGGGTTCTGAACAATCGATTGCATACAAAAACAATAGACTTACAGTGTTTATGGATTGTGATTTTTGTACCCAATTTCGTTCGAATCGGTCCATTCGTTCGTCAGTTATCGTCTCCACAGACTCACTGATACACACACACACACACACAGACATCACTTCAAAAATGTTTGATTCGTGATCAGGGATGCTTGAAACGTGCTCTCCCGTCGAAAACTCGAATTCGAATTTTCGACCCCGTCACAATACTTTCCTTATACATTATGTATATAAGGAAAGTAAAAAAGGGCAGGTTATTTTCAGAATCATGCCAAAATCTAATCGAAAACTCGAGTAGACATAGTGATTGATTTGACAAAGATATTTGACAGATTATTTTCAAATTTGGTATGGTTATTTTTTATGTGATTGCAGGTAACTCCATCCATGTTTTGAGTTACTAGCTCCTCTCCCCACAGTCAGTATTTCTTTCAGGTGTACTGCACCCCCCTCCCCCAACACATCATCTAGATATATTTATATAGGGCAAATAGAAAACTTGCCCACTCTACCCTAAAATTTCATTCGTCCCCCTCCCCAGGCCAAAAAGTCCTGCCCACAGGAGTTGTTGAGATATTAATGTAGATCACAAAATTAAACTTTCTACAGAAATAAAATTATGTAGATTTTTTTTTTGCCCCTAAAACTTATTTAAAGAAAATTATGCTGCTTAATAATGGAATTCAATTATTTTCAATATTATAATCATGACTTTAATTTTCATTCAATTTATTCAATTCAAATAATAAAGAAAAAACATTTGTAAATTAATGGCATTATATTTTTGACTAGCAGCATACCCGTTCTTTGTACAAAGTATATAATATAAAGAAACTTATAATTTGCAATCATGTGCAAATTCTGTTAAAATATTAAATTTATTGCTCCTAAAGAGAACTTTAAGAATATCTGTTCTCACTATGCAAAGTTATCTTCACGGACAGATCTGAAGAATAAAACATCCTGGCCCCTTTTGTAAGCAAATTTACAAAAAAAAAAAGGAATTGATCAATATATGCAACTCCGTACTACTTATATTGTCGCAGATTAGAAAATATGTCAGTGTGTTAGTAGAAGATTACTCGTATTACAATGAGTCTCAAAAATCTTTGCCAAAATAACGAGATGACGTAATAAATTGAAAATATCAATAATCCCCGTACTCTTTATACCAGAAGGTCGTAATTGATTACAACATATGCCAATATATATCAAAACATATGCCAATATACCTGTACTACTTATATTCTTGTAGAATAGAAGATATACCCGTGTACTTGTAGAAGATTACTCGTGCAACGTACAATATATGAGTTTAAACAATTTTTGTCATAATAAAACAATTACGTAATATCTTGAAAATATCAATAATTCCTGAATTAATAATCCCCGAAAATATCAATAATAATAGCGTTTAAACCTGAAGACTGATATTATCTAGTCAAAAATGCTATAAGAAAAATCAAATTGTTTTTTTCTAACATATCTTTTTATATCCATTTATGTATAATTCAAATTGAAACAATAGTAATTAAAATTAACAGACAGATTTAATTTAATTGCGTTTCTGAGCAACATGATATAAGATAGAATCTTCCTCATAAACTGCGAAATTAAATAACCATTTTGATTTCTTTATACTTTTCATTGTTCAGTAAAAGCTTGTGAAAAATAAACCATGGAGATAGATTACCCATTTAAATCATGTTTCAAACAATTCATATTTTCAGAAAGTGACTAATTGGTGCAAAAAATCTCCCATGAAACTCAGAGATAAAGTTTTAATTCGCTTTCAAACGATTTTCAAACTTTTCGTTTGGATAAACCACGTAGTTACAGAGTAGAACTCCTAGGAAAAAGTTTTGTTTCTCATTAATATCTCGACAACCCCTGGTCTTAGATACTTGAAACTTGGAATAAATTTATGGGGGCTATTTCAAAGCTATCCACAAAATTTCATCAAATTCTGTTATGCTGTTCTCCTGTGATGATGAGACAAACGAAAATTTCATTTTTTACTAATATCTCGAGAACCACTGATCGTAGAAACTCCAAACATGGACTAAATTTTAAGTGGGACTATTTCCAGGCAACCCACACAATTTCATCCAATTCGGTTCAGCTATTCTCCCGTGATGACGGGACAAATAAACAGACAGACAGACAGATTTTTAATTTTATTTATATAGATTTAAAACTATTAATGTATTTTATAATTTAAAATAAAAGCTAATATTACCAGTTTTAAATAAATTAAAAAATTATTTCTACTTATCACATACAAAATTTAGGTGGCTCTTAAAATTTGGGGACCTAGGGACACAGCCCCATGCATTAATCAGAACTTGGGTCCTGGTATATCCATTAGTATATTTCATAATAGTGATCTAAGTGGCAGATTTGATAAGAAACAAAACTATTTTAATCTCAATCAGCAACACAAAATGATTGAACGAGTGCTACAATTTGCAATCTAAAATATAGTGTGCCCTATTGAAATGACTCTGAAATGCTCTTTCCTCAGATCCCCCATCCATTCAAGCCCATCCAAAGGAAGCTATCGTCACCGCTAAAGAAGGCGAAAGTGTCACTCTCACCTGTGATGCATCTGGAAATCCAGAGCCCAGAATTACTTGGAAGCATGCTGTAAGTGAATGAAAAGTATCTCTACCAATTTATGAAGCCATTACGGCGAGTAGATTTTTTTCCTGGGATCTTGGTTAGCTTTAAATCTAGATTTAAGGTGAGGTTAGAACTGCTTGGTTGAATTATAAATTTTATAGAAAAGGCAGACACTTTACTTATAAATAACATACATAACATGTCCATATGTGCCTTAGGGTTTAACATGTTGGCAATATATTTTTTCAAAAGTAGTGATATTTCAATTTTGTGATAGAGATTTGCTATTGAATTTTTAAAGTGAGGCAAGGCGAGGAGACGGACAGATGAGAAGTATTGTTTCGAGTAGTGGGAATATATATATAAAACCAGGTGTATTAGGCTTTATATTTATTCTTTACCTTGTACAATGCAAATACATTTTAATTTTATAAATTTTTTTATTCGGATGGTAAGTTTTAGTAAATGCCTAGTAACAAATTAGTTGTACCAGTCAAATTGGCTGGTAGAAATTGAAATACATAAAGAAACCCTGTTCCAGACCCTCAAGCAGCCCTTCAGTTAGTTGCTTAGAAGGGGCATTTTATTACATTGTTTAAACAATTTTTATATTTTACTGGTCAAGTTGCTAGATTTTAAATAAAAGTTTTTTTAAATTTTTTGTTAATTTGTAAATTAAACAATTTTTTTAAAGAAAAATATTTTATTTTAAAGTGGTATTAAAAATAAGTTTGCACATACTATTTTTAGGTTGAATTATTTGTTGATTTTTACCCTGGTTTTAATGCAAGATTCTATTTGTCCAAATTGGCTTCATTGTAGGGTCGACATTATGACAGCTTTGAAGAGAACAATTACGTCATTAACAATGCTCAGAAGAATGATTCTGGTGAATATGAATGCATTGCAGACAACTCCATCGGAGACCCGGCCTCAGCAGTTATAACAGTGGAAATAGTATGTAAGTAGCACCATATACCAAGATTAGCTTTGTTGCTGAAAAGAAATTACTCTTAATGATATGTGTGCAAATGATATAAGTATGTAAAAGTGTCAGGGTGTAAAGTAAGGGAATATTTTTTAGTAGCTTATTGCTAATCAAAATTTTATTTGTATAGCAGTTTTGACATTTTGATTAGCAGTTTACAACTATATTACAGAGTTTTAAACTGGTTTGGTAATAAATAGAAATATGCAAGCACAAGAGGAATAAAGCTTAAAATTGTAATTCATTTTAAATCTTACCAACAATTTTCATTATAGGTCTTTTCAGGTGTTTTATAATATTTGTTTTCCAAGGCATCGTAAAAAAATTCATTTACCATGAAGCATTTAAGTACTCTTGGGGACAATTTTAAATTTATTTTTTCCGATAACACTTCAAAATTTTTTTAGCTTTAATTTTTTGCCATAATTACAGATTATTTCTTAATATATCTGTTTCTCTCTTAAGTTTTCTTATCTTGATCTTTTTATTGTTAACTTTTCCAAGCTGATGAAGCATTTACTATTATATTTTCCTCTTTTAGTTTTTAGAAGGCCGGCCAGTAATTTTTCTTTAATTTAGGAGTTATATAATCACCTTTATAAGTTATCTAACATATTATCTGCCAACATTGATTTGGGGAGATTCTGAAACTGAAATCTGACAGCTGGTACTTTACTAAATCTTTTAAATCTAAAGCTTTGGCAATAACTGGTATAAGTTGTCTGATGTTCATGGACATCATAATAACAGCCAGCAGGACCTTCAACGACTTTACCTGTTTAGACAATTTTGAACAAATATGAAAACTTTCTCTTTTTAATATATTTTTCAAATTCAAGTAATAGTTATACTATGACTAAACAGGTAAAATTTTAAACAACTGGTAATTCAAAATCTATATTAATAAGCAAAATTGTTAGATTTTTGCTATATAACACTTCACTCAATAAGTTTCCGGTCTGACACATACATGGCAACACTGTTGACAGACCCATATGATTTCTGAATAGTACCAACCTTCAAATGATACGTGTCAAAATTTCATGACATTCTGACAATTAGTTTACAGGTTACAGTGGTTTTAGTGACCCCAGTTTTGTAATTTTCAAAACAATGGATAAAAAAGAATTTCATGTGTTGATTAAACATTGCTTTTTGATGGGGAAAAATACTGTTGAAGCCAAATAGTGGCTTGATAAGCATTATGGAGACTCTGCACCAGGGAAATCAACTATTATTGACTGGTATGCTGAATTTAAACGTGGTCGTACAAACACCGATGATGCTGAATGCTCTGGTCGTCTAAAATCGGCAGTTGTTCCGGAAAACATAAAAAAAAGTCCACAAAATAGTTTTGAAATTGCAATTGAGGCAAATGATTTTTACCCATATTTTATGTATTATATATTACCATAGAATTTAGGAAAATATCTATGTCTCTCTCCCAACCTTGATAATGGTTCAGTCTTCTTGACAACTTGCAAGCATGGATAATGGCAGGTTTGATTTTAAAGCAGAGTAAGGCAAAGAAGGTAGCTGGATTATTACCATTTGCAACTTGTCTTACCAGAACATCGGCATATTTGTTTCTTACTATTCCCTTGTATGCTGGAATCCACATTAGATATATTTCTCTATTTTAGTTGTTAAATCCCCCCCCCCCCCTGCTTTGGGAAAAAAAAAAAAAAAAATGTCTCTCTCCCAACCTTGATAATGGTTCAGTCTTCTTGACAACTTGCAAGCATGGATAATGGCAGGTTTGATTTTAAAGCAGAGTAAGGCAAAGAAGGTAGCTGGATTATTACCATTTGCAACTTGTCTTACCAGAACATATTATATTTCTCTATTTTAGTTGTTAAATCCCCCCCCCCCTGCTTTGGAAAGAAAAAAAAAAAAAAAAAAAGTCTCTCTCCCAACCTTGATAATGGCTCAGTCTTCTTGACAACTTGCAAGCATGGATAATGGCAGGTTTGATTTTAAAGCAGAGTAAGGCAAAGAAGGTAGCTGGATTATTACCATTTGCAACTTGTCTTACCAGAACATCGGCATATTTGTTTCTTACTATTCCCTTGTATGCTGGAATCCACATTAGATATATTTCTCTATTTTAGTTGTTAAATCCCCCCCCCCCTGCTTTGGAAAATTCCGGAAATAAAACAGCAAAAATCTTCAAACTCATTAACAAAAAAATTGTGACACACTTGTATTCCTTTGTTGAGGAGTGGGGTTTGAATTGAGCAATAGTACTTTTTAAAGAAAATAGTTTATTATTGTTACACACAATGTAAAATTATAGTAGTTATGATTTTTAAATTTGGACTCTTCGAAAATTTGGATGGATGGAAAAGCAAAAAGTACTTCTTGTCACATTTAAAACAAGTAATTGATATTTCACTAAAATATTTATTAATAATAAAACATACTATGAGAACATACAATGAAAGTTTTATAAGGAAAATAATTTGATACAACACATGGAGAAAGGAAATTATTACTTTTGAATTTATAAAAATAGCTTTTAGATTGCATTAGAGTGTGATAAACGACAAATTATTTTTGTCAGTACCGATGCAAATCTCACTAAAATATTTTGATATTTCTCTGTTTCAGCAATTTTTGGATCGGTATTTAGTACAATTTTAATGAATTGTATGAAAATAATCATGACTGAAAATATATTTTGTCTGAAATTTTTATAAGGATTTGTATTATAAAATAGAATTTAAAACAAAAACTTAAGGCAGTGACATCACCAGCTATAAATAGTTTTAATTATTTTAATCTTTATAAAAAGTCTAAAAATGTATTTGTCACATACAGGGTGGCCATAATTAAAGAGGTGTTCAGAGCCCAATAGTCAAAAATCTGTTAGGCCAAATTTAACCAAATTTAGTGTACATACTATTTAGACCATGTCGTTTTGATTAAAAGAAGGGAGAAAAAAAAAAGGAAAAACAGATTTCGAAGAGAAAAATGGCATGCAAATTTTCTTGGGAAAAATATGTACACTATGCAAATTTCAGTAAGCTGATGACATAGTTTTGCGGATATAAGGAAGACAGAAAGAGTTTGTGTTTGACAGAAAGAGTCGAGCATTTCTCAGGCAAATGTGCTCAGCACATAGTATTTACATCGAATTTGGTGGAATTTGGCTCAACAGATTTTGATTATCAGGCTCTAAACACCTCCTTTTTAATTATGGACAACCTGTATTTATAAAATTTATAATATTTCTGCTAAATTTTGATTTTAATTTAAAAAATATTTTAATGATTTTTTAAAATTTAGCTTGTTATATTTCTTTAGCTTTCATATGCAGGGTGTCCCAAAAAGATTGAAACATGCTTTAATTCTTTACCTGTTGAAGATAAGTGGGCAACGTAAATTGCAAAAATGTTGAAAGTAAAGTAGGAAATAAGACTAAGTTGATGAAATAGTCCTCCCATTAATATTAAAAAAGTTACACTTTTTAAATTTTTATACGACCCCCTTAAACAAATTGGGTCAATCAGAAAATTTTTATTTTTAATGCAACAATATCATTAAAAAAACCCTGCATATCTGTATCTTTAAAATCAATTGAATTATGATAAAGGGAAAAATATGACTTATGCCACTTTTCTGTACCATGTGAAAGGCTGTTTCATCAGTGAAAATAGGGATCATAAACAAATTGACAATGGAAATTGTTTAGATCAAAAATACATTAATATGTGTCAAAATGTTTTATCACAAATGCATCTAAATATAGCATTACACAGACAGAGATCATATAAAGCAGTGGTATTCACTACGCGGTTGGGGCACATAATTAAAATATGCATACATTGATAGAAGACCACTGATGTAAAGGGACAAATTTCATTGCAAATACTAGAAATACAATTCACAAAGCATTCTCAAAATGTTTTCCTTTAATTCCAATACATAACTGAGCTCTTTTAATAATGTTTCAGTAAATATTCTGGAGTTCTTCCCCACTAATATTGTTGCAAGCATCAATTATCTTTTGTTTAAGGTCAATTGCGTTTAGTGGGCAAGTATTATAAACTAGTGTTCGAAGACGACTCCATAAGTAAAAATCGAGAGGGGGTTAAATCAAGGGATCTGGGGTTAAAGATTAAAATAAGTACTCGCCACTCGCCGACTGAACTGAAAAATTTGGCGACTTGAAATAACTTGACAACCAGCCTTTTTTTTTTTATAATATAATATAAAAACGGGGCTATCCAAGAAAAAAAATTCTCCGGCACCTAAACTTATCCGTACGGCAGGCGCCCCGAACCACGCCCCATCTCCTTTGTCTCCCCAAGTGGTCAACTTCAATACTGATAACCAGTGGGTGTGACTCACACGAGAGTAACTGCACACGTGTATGCATCTTATATAGGCTACAGTTGTTAATTTTGGCGAACATTAATTTCCTTTATTACGCAGTCTGCAAAAGAAATGGACAACTCATATGGAAAGTCACGTGGACGTAAAAGAAGACTTGAAGAGAATTGCTCAAAAATAACTTCATTTATTTTATTCAAAAAGGTTCATGCAATCCTAATTTATATAATCTACTATGTCTGTCTGTCCCACTTTTCAAACTTTTTCATTGTTGTTAAAGAATATTAGAGAAAGGCATTTCATGTAATTTTCTTGCAAATTTAACAATAATCTAACGATTTAAAACATACAACTTATTTTTTTTAAACGTTGATACTAGAAAGTTAATAAAAAACAATACTTAGATGAAAGAAAGAAATAAGAAATTTGATAGAAATTCGATAAATTTGATAAAAACGAAACTTAGATGAAATTTATAAAAATTAATACTTAGAAGAAATTTAGGAACTTTTCGGCCAGTCGTCCTCTGTCGAAGATCGCAATGCTTATTGCAATTGTAGGAACATATGTCTTATACAAATGTTTGGCCACCTATCTTAGTTTATAGCCTATTGTTGCCAATACCTTTTTTAAAGTTATATGAATAGATTTTTTAAAAATTTTTATATAAGACATCTTATGTGCGTGTGTGTGCGTATATATATATATATATATACATATGAGACCATCTCAGGCCGGATTTGGCCCATGGGCTTTACTGGTGCACTAAATTACTGACTAGTAGCCACTGGCTACTAGAAAAAATGAACCTACTGGCCAGTGACTAGTACTCTAAATTTGTTATTTTCATCTTTATCTGGGGGGCGATTCTGTAGCTCCTTTCAAACCAATCCACTATTTATCAAAGTTTTCGTTGAGCCACTTTGTCACAATTATAGTCTGGTGTGCAGGCGCTCTATCTTGTTGATAATACATGTTGTTTAGAAGTGATAATGTTGTTGTCTTCATAAAATCTGTTATAGTACCATTTAAAATAAGCTGCATGTATTTTTCAGCAGTAATAATCCATTCATAAAACACAGGACCAATCAGTTTTCTATTCTAAATGTTGCATCATACAGACACAGAAAACTTTCTCTGGTGATGTATTTCACGGACAAAAAATGGTTTTGTATGATCGTTGTGAGTATTGATTGCTTCATCTTCCGTAAACAAACATTCATCAGTCCACAGAATGTTCTTAACAAAGTTCGAATTGATGTCTTGTTGGATTAACAACCAGTTTCAGAATGCTAAACCCCCGTCAAAATCGGAGGGATGAAGTGCCTGAAGTCCATGAATACAAAATGTATGCCAATGGTATTTTTCAAGTGTTATAGCAATTGACATCCTAGGTAGCCCCAAAGTTTTGCTTGCTTTTCGAATGCCTGCTCGTGGGTTGAAAAAAAAAATATGCAATCATGTCAGTTTCTTGGTCCTGCGTACAAATGATTTCTTTTAGGACCAGGTCTTGGATGAAATGAATCAGTAGTTCTTAATCTCCTCATCATCTGATAAACAAATGTACATGATATTTCAGGCAAGTTTGGATATCGACGTTTAAACCCGAGCAGTTTCTGCAGTATTTTTATGACACAGAGCATAAATCATTGTTAATTTGAAGAGCTCATTATTTGTTAAAAATACCATAATGCAGAACCAGTTACATGTTCTTAATTTGTCAATTCAGAACTAAACATGCTGACGATTCACTGAATGATTTCTAATCTTCTTTATTTTGGTATAATATTAAAAAAAGTTTAGTTGTATTGAATAGAAATAATACTGGGAATAAATACGTAAATTAAAACATAAATTGTCTGCATTTCATTCTTCAGTTTTTTAAAATTATTTTACTATAAATATTTGAAACGGCTAAATTAGAGTTAAAGGGGAAAAAAATCGTCTGCGAGTTCTATTTTTCATTTTGAAAAATTATGTTAAATTTCAAAATCAAATACATACTTGCATTTGTTTACTTATTTATTTTAATTGTTTCGAATAAAAAATGGCATATCTCAATATGAAAAGTACTTAACAATCTGTGATTGCATCGTGAGCCTACGCAGAATTCGTAAAAATGTCTCCTATGTATTATCATCCAGTTTTATCTTTTTTGTGATATGTCACAAATTTACATTTTTAATTTGATACAGTGTTCCCATTCACAATGTTCAATTTTCAATTAAATATAACTCGCTCAATTTTAAAGATACAGATATGTGGATTTTTTAAATGGTCTTGTTGCATTAAAAATAAAAATTTTCTGATTGACCAAATTTGTCTAAGGGGGTCGTATAAAAATTAAAAAGTATAACTTTTTGAAAATAAATGGGAGGACTATTACATTAATGTAGTCTTATTTCCTACCTTACTTTCAACATTTTTGCAATTTACATTGCTCACTTATCTCCAACAGGTAAAGAATTAAAGCTTGTTTCAATCTTTTTGGGACACCATGTATATTGTTTAATCCAATTTAATTTTAAAAACTGTACTGTAAATTGCATGCTACTGTTTAGTTAAACTTACTTACAAAGCAACTAGTTAATTTAAATTATTATTTTTTTTTTTAAATTATGTTTTTATACCCTGGCATGTGTTAGGTTTACCTAGCATATAACATATATATAGTATAGTTATACTGAAAAATAATTTTAAAAGTTTGTAGTGCGTATATCTCTGATGCATGTTTCAACCCCAATCAGCGGCACCCAAAGTTTATCCAGAACCAAAGAGTGGCCTGTTGGTGGTAAAGGAACGTGAGCCCATTTCCATTGGATGTGAAGCCACAGGAGATCCTGTACCTGTCATTACGTGGAGGAAGCCTGTAAGCATATTTCTGTGCAACAAAAGTTTATTTATTTATTACTTTCCCTACAATACATAATGTAAATTGAACTTATTGGATTGATGGTAAATGGTAATGTCAAGAATCGCAACTTGAGTTTTTGAAAATTTTCACATTTTGCAACTTCTAGAACATGAAAATCTAAATCTTAGTGACAAAACGGATAAGATCAACTTTATTACACTAAAATAAACCATTTTCGAGATATTTGAAGTATTTTTATATATATGTATATATATATATATATATATATATTTTAAGAACCCAAAATATTTTTTACGATAGATAAATACTATTTGATGAAATTTCTTAACATTTAGTAAGTCTCTTGTGGGTTACCCTACTGTAAATTAACTTTTAGTATGATTTGGAAAAATAAAACAATTTTTTTTTTTTTTTTTGTGAAATGCCCACACCATTGCTCTAAAATGAACTGTTCTTAAAGTATTTTAGTGTTTTGGGAATTTTTTGGAAAGACAGACGTTTTAAAATGCATTGAGTTGCTAAATGAAACAAAGATGCATTAAAAGTGCAAATTGGATATAATATCAAATAAGTATCCATGCTATTGTTTGCAATGAAACTTAATTTAATACATCATGAAAAAAAAATGAATATGAGTCTGTAGGGAAAGTCATTCGCTGCCTACATAAGATTTTTTAAATTTGTTCATTATTTAATTATTAGCTATGGAAAATGTGTTTGAGCAATTGTTAGTGTGTTACTTTAATCTTTTATGGCAGATTTTTGTATTTTCTAACATTTAGAATATCTTTGTAGATTTAAATAATATACACAAAATAATTAAGTTTAAAAAAAAAAAAATCTATTTTTTCACTTGTCCAAGAGAAATAAACTAATCATTGTGTTCATCAGAAAGAGTTGTGTTTAATAATAATTTAAAATTTGAACCATGATTTGCTAGAAATTCACTTTATACTTTTTCTGTCCCACAGAATGGAGAGATGATGAAAATGAATGAAGAAAACAAAATCACGATTGCTGAAGCGTCTATTAAAGATGCTGGAACCTACGAGTGCATTGCAAACAATTCCTTGGGTATTTCTACATCTGTTCCAATCAGAGTTCAAGTACTATGTGAGTGTCACTTTCAAGTAACAACCTTCGGAGGGATTTAGTATTTTAAATTGGATTCCTGCTAAAGCTGTAACATATCCCAGGGATGGAGGCAGTGTTTCTTTCAGGACTCTTTAGCCAGGCGAAAGAATGAAATTTTAGGGGGGGCAAGTTTTCTATTTGCTCTATATAAACATATCTAAATGCTGTGTCACATAGAAACTAGGTTAACAAAATGTCTCGGTATAGCCAGGATTTTTAAAAGGTGTGTGTGTGGATGTTTTCCACACTCTTATTTGGTCCGGCCTTCCATCTTGTTACTCTATGTCTTCGGATGAGTCGGTTGGCCTGGGCTTTCGACACTCTTATTTGGGGAGGGACGTATTTATAGGCATCTAGCATAAAAAATAATGTATGTGTTTTTTCTCCCGGATTCTCGAGTGTCAGTGTAATTCATATGACTTTTTCTAGTAAACAAAATGGTAAATTAAGATATTTATTTATCCTTTACTGAAAACATTTTTGCAAATCTGTACTAGTAGGCAAATCAAAGAAAATAAAATGTCTCTTGTATTTAAATATTGTAGTGTAAAGTTAATAAAATAATATAATCCAATCAAAAATCTATAGATCGACGATTTTCAAATTTTTGTTTTTTCCACACAATTTTCATAAGTTTTTTTTTTAGAAAAGTCTGTGAAGTTTCAGGATAATATCACAGCTCTACATTTTCAAGTTTTTTCTAGAGATGTAACTTTTATTCTAATTTTTTTATTTGCAAAGAATCTTTATTGAAGTGTGCTTTTTATTCAGAGTTTCGTTTCGTTTTCATAAATCTGCGATCTGACTTTCACTTTTTACATACAGAATCTCTCCTAATTCACAATTTTATTTATGCTTGTGAATCTCAGAAAATTTAATCTTTTTAGATTTTTCAACAAAAAATGTTCCACAATAGGTCTTTATACAAAAGTTCAAATGTATTGTTGTTCCTTAATTAACTTTGTGCTCCTCAAATGTAAAATTTCTCTACAGAATTCTCCATAGTCTTCAATGGAAAATCATTTAAAAAATTTTAGCTAAAAATATATCTCAATAAATAAACAACAATAGAGCCAAATGATACATTTTTGTATCGATAATAGTCAGTACAGCATACGTCTAAAAGCTTGGGGGCAGGGTTTGAGTCCTTTCCTAGGCATTGTTTTATACATATTAATAATCTAATTTCATTGAAAAAATTGGATTTAAATTAATGAAGCTATAAGTTTTGTTTTAAAAAAAGAATAATTTTTTACAACCAGATAACAGTACTTTTTGGGTCATCAAACTGCATATTTTAACAAAAGAATTATTTATGCAGTTATGTGGTTTAAAAAATTTTAGTTAAAAATATATCTCAAAAAATAAGTAACAAAAGAGCCAAACTTTTATTTTCACCTATTTAAAAAAAGTTTTTATTCAAATGCATTAAATATACCATTAATGGTACAAGACATGGTATCAATTTATGTATAAAATAGTTATCTTTCAGAGGTTTCTAAAACACCACACTTGTTAACAGTGGCAGCTCGTGAGCGATATGTAGAGGGAGGCGCTCATCTATGTATTTATGTATATATATCCCTCAGTTTCTGCCAACTACGTCTTTTATACTTCAAGTTCGTCGTTTGTCTCTCACTGATAAATTGGTTTTGGCGTTACCTCGAAACAGCTGTATGCCAAATTATTATTTTACTTGCACTGATATATGTTGTGCAAGTTTTCTTAAAATGAATAAGATCTTATTGTAACCATGGAAATTACTTGAATACATTTATAAATAAATTTGTATCAAATTTGTAAAAATTAGATACTCTTAGTCGTATGCATGTGCAATATTTTTTTATGATTGGCGCAAATATTTTTACACCCAAAATGCACACAATCTTTCTCATATACACTCTATGGCTAACAGTTTTGTACCTGATCATCCTTGTAACCCAAACAGTAACATAATTAGAGAGCGAAAACCAACTAAATCTACGGACGTTTATATGTAGAAATGAAAGAACTATTTTTAATACAAGTTTAAGAATAAATTTGGAATTTACAGAAAATTCTTATGCTTTATGCTTATCTCTCTTCGTCTTTAAAATGATACTAGCGAGTTCTGCCTGCTAGTAGTCACTATATATAGCAACCGGTTTTTATAGCATTAAGTAGTTCGCTCGTTGCGCGGGTGCAACAAAAGTGGATCAAAGTTTAGAGTGAGCAAGCAGTCTGAGTGGGTCCATTGTAGAATAGAAAATACAGTGTGAAAATTTCATCAAAATTGGAGCAAGAGTCACTAAAATAGATAAAAATGTAAATATGAAAAAGAGGGGGGAGGGTCTCCCCTCTTCCATCACGGTTGTTTCATATTACATAATAGCAGACGATGTTTGTGTGTGTAAGGTCTGTAGCGGAAAATGTAAATATCGTATGGCCTTGAAATGTCATACACTGATATTTCAGGAACCAAGGCGATGCATTTTTTGTAAAACCAAAATATGAAATTGAGGCTCCTTAAAGTAAAAGTTACGCCCATGGGGTTGACACAATACGGTAGTATATCTGATTGTTACCAGCAAAATCTAAATTGCTTAATTAGAAGGTGAAATAAGAAATTTGGGGGGGCGGGGGGGGGGGGGGAGTCTAACTGAACTGAAAGATACTCCCAAGGAATTGACTCAATAAATATGTATATCCAGTTCACATGTACAAATGGCAGGGTTGCAGAAAAGTCGGCTAAAATTAATAAAAGCCATGCCGGTGGCTTTTATTGGTTTAAACCGGCTTATTTTGGCCAAAATTGGCATTTTGTTTTAAAAAAAAGTGTGAAGGATTTTAATTTTAAATTATACATTTTTAAGTGTTCTTTAACTAATTTTAAAGGTATTTTATTGAGTTAGAATTTAATAAATAACTTTATTTCTCAATAATGAAAACATTAATATTGGAATACCTCTTAGTGCAAAAAAGCCAGCTAAATTTTATAAAGGCATACCAACTGCTTTACTTGGTTTACATTGGCCTTGAACACATTTTTTTAAAAATGTTACTGCTTTAAATAATGAAATATTTTATTTTAGGACAACAGTTGCTTAGTGATATATCTTATTAGTTAACTAATTTTAATTTTATTGATATGTAAGAGTCTTATTTTCACTTATAAATATTTAAAATCATGCATAAAGTCATTTAATAAAAAACACTATTTATCACTATTGAAAACAGTATTGGGAATAACATATGCATGAACTCTTTTGAATAGCATCAAGCTTTTCAAAAATTTATTTTAACAAGTTTTAATTTGAGAACAATTTTTAACCTTTTTTGATTGCTCTCTCTTGTTAGTAGTGTGTAAATAGTAGTGTGTAAAAAAAATGTTTTTCCTTTTTGAAGTAAAATTGATTTTTTCCCTTTTGGATGTGTGGTGATTTGTCTGTTTAATTAATTATAGCCTTTAAAATGTGTAGTATATGTAATGTAGAGCTATGCATTATGTAACAGAGGCTTTCAAAACACCACCTTGGTGTTTAATTTAATGCATTCTCCTCAATATATATATATATTTCCTTTTAGACATATTACATAGCTGCCAACTTATTTGGAGTAAAAATCAGAAGATTTTTGAAAAAAAATCAGAATAGCGCGTAAAATGAGTTTTACAGAACAAATCGACATAAATCTGATTTTCAAAGGACACAATGTAAATAATGCACAAATATGTGAAACACACAACTGTTTTGAGATCTCTTTGGAAACAGTTGTATGCATGTTCATTTGTACATTATTTACATTGTATCCTTCATCTCTCAAAATATTTTGACAGAAAGTTACGTTATGTAATGATGATATAATTCGTTATGTAATGATGAAAAATGATATAATTCTATTATATTTAGAAAATGCAAGTTTGACAATTGCGTTTAAGAACAGGGTTGTTTAAATACATGGGCAAATTTAATTTTAACACATTCCTTTATATTAATTCTAAACTATGATTTTGTTATCTATAATAACTCATGCTTTTATTTTGTCAGTTTTGTTGAAATTAAATCATTACAATAGTCAGGATTTATGAACTTAATTTCACAAAAAAAATTTTTTTACAATTGGGAAGACACAAATTTTTTGTTCTTAAACTGCAGTATATTTTTAAACACATTCATAAAATTATCATGTATTATTAAAATGTGCATTTTGTCTAGTGTCTACACATAAATAAAAATTGGTGGCAGTATATTTTAAAGAAAATGTTTATTTTGTTCAAAAATATCTTTTCATAAAAATGTGGCAGAAAGGGCTTCAGATAGAAAAAGATTGAATTTCATGATCGTACTATTTATATGAAAATAATTAAAAAATTAACTTTTATAATCAACCAAACTATGAAAATAAGCTACTTTAGTCCAGTTAATGTGCAACAATAAGGAGAAGGAGATCGATGGAAAAGGATAATTGCGTAATCTCGGAAACGCCCGCGAAAAAAAACTGAATTTCACGTTCGTACTATTTATGTGAAAATAATAAAAAAATTTGCCTTTATAATCAACCAAAATATGAAAATAAGTTAATTTAATCAAGTTAATGTGCAACAATAGGGAGATGGAGATCGATGGAAAAGGATAATAGCGTTCTCTCGGCAACCGCTGCAGAGATGAAAAAAAAAAATTACTATTTATATGAAAATAATTAAAAAGGTGACCTTTATAATCAACTGAAATATAAAAATAAGCTAGTTTAGTAAAGTTAATGTGTAATAATCAGGGGATGGAGATGGATGGAAAAAGGCAATTATGTACTCTCAGCAAAGCCTGAAAAGAAAAGACTGAATTGCTCATCTTAAAATTTAAGCGAAATATAATTTGTTTAGTAAAATAATTCTTTATTTTTATTCGCACTATAAAAATAAATTAGGTCTATTGTTCTGATATGAAATCATTAGAAGAAGAAAATGGATGCAAACTGGTAATTTCTCTCAACAAAAAGGGGTAAAAGTAAAACAAATATTTTCAAATGCTGTGCGAAGTTTTTTCTTCTGTTTCCCTTTTTTCTTCTGAGTCCAATGACAACATATGTATTAATGATATATATGATAACATACATCACGGTGATTACAGAGACAAAAATCTACAACTTATTTTTGATTCCTTTCTGTGGGGGATTTTATGCCTACACTTCCGGGTTAGAAAGACGAGCATTGTCTGCCGTCCGTTTCTTGAACGCTGCGTGCTGGAAGTACCAGAATAAATAGAGCTTGTCGCACGAGAACGTCTGCGTTTATTGCCGCGTTCATTGTCTGCGTTCATTTGGATTGCTTGTCACACGAGAACGCGAACGTTCTCGTGTGACAAGCAATCCAAATGATTGGCGACATTTTGGTGTAAAAATATAAATTTGGCGATAAATCGGCAAATTGGCGCGATTTTTAGGCGTAATTAGTAAAAAATATTAAAAATCGTAAAGAAATCGATTACGCGCGTAAAATCGTAAAATAAGAGAATTTTCGTAAAAATTACGAAAAATTCGTAAAAGTTGGCAGATATGCATATTACCTTCATAGTATTTTTCTAGTGGTCATAAAATCTTCTGTATTTAGTAATATTTAATAGAAGTTTATAAACATTTAGGAGTGCATCAAAGATAAAGTAATGCAAATTTAATGTCAATTGGCTGTAAACCACCTTTTCTTAATAAAGGCCGGCTTTTTTTAAGTGGTTAAAACCAAAAAAAGTCGGCCGGCTTTTTTTGGCCTGGCTAAAATTCGGCAACTCTGACAAATTGTGCCGAGACTATAGCCACCAGCTGAATCAAAATTGCACAATTAGGAGCCGAGATGTGAAATTAGAGGGGGACTACTTAAAATAAAAGTTATAGCCAGGGGATTAATATGAAAGAGATGTATATTCAGATGGTACAAAGACTGTAGCTACCAGAAGATTCAAAATCGTTCAATTTAGGAACCGAGATGTAAAACCGTGCAGGCTAGTTAAACTAAAAGTTAAGCTCAGGGGGGATTTGAATAAAAAAATATGCATGTCCAGGCGATACAGGTATAGATAGTGCAGAGACTATAGCCACCAGTGAATTCAAAATCGCTTAATTAGGAAGCAAGATGAGAAATTTTAGGACTACCTCAAGTAAAATTTATGCCCAGGAAGTATCGAAGTAATATTGGTCTTCAATGAAATTAGAAGGAAAGAAATTAGAAGCAAAACCAGGGAGATTGAGTAGTCGCTGGTGAAGTGGGGAGATTTTAAGGAAAACGTCAGATCAAAGAATCAAGTATCAGGTTGAAAATTGATTTTTAACATGCTTTAACAAATATTTATAATTTTTTCAATCTTTAATGTTAAATAGCTGAAAAAATAAGACAGCTGAGTAAGTCAAGAGACCCACCCCCTCAGATAACACATTTCTGAAAGTGTCACTAAAAATATCCACGGGTATGCCACAAATACAAGTCTCATGACTTTTAAACAATTAAGAAGACAAACGCATTGAAATTCGTAACAAATAAAGCATAGAACTACCCTAAATCAGAAATGATCCCCTTTTCGAAGGACAGAACCACCCTACATCAGAAATGACCCCCCCCCCCCCCGGGCTCTTATGGAGCGAAACAGTTTCATTAAGTAATACGGCTGGGTGGGTCAAAACTAAACTGTGTGCCCCAAACAATGCATTTTTCTACTGAAGATGAAGAACAGAAACCCCCAAAATACCATAAATAACCACCACTTATTCAATTAAGTAAAAAGCACAAAATATGTATCGAAACATTTTTGAATTTCTATTTTCTGTATCTAATGCTAAACTATTTCGTCATGAACCAAAACTGAAAAAACTAGGTCAATAGAATCAATAAAATAAATCAGAATTATACATAAATACAGTAATTTATTTTTAAATATTTATTTAAACATCCAAATTTATTATTTTAAAAAGAAGCGAGAGAAAGAACACACATTATTTATCAAGAAAAATTCGAGGCCAAATTAGCAAAACTTAGCCAATTCGAGTCAGTCGTTCACAGTGTTCATTTCTTTTTTGGCTTCTTTGGCGAAAAGTGCGGAAACTGATGCAGCTCACATTGGATTGCAATATTGTAATGTCTGTTTTTTTAACTCCAATTTCTATTGCCGTTATATTAATATACCATTCGTTCTATCAGCCAGAGGCGATAAAGAGAAGCGACCCTCATTAAAAATCCCTAGTCTTTCCCTGTAATGCAGTATTTTCCCCTATACATTTAACATGGTATGAAAAGAAAGGGCACAGGAGACTTTTTTGAGAGTCAAAGCTTTAGTGCTGCCATCTAGTGACAATTTCATCACTTATTTTCAATAATTCGAATTTCGGTTGAAATAAAATTCAGATAATTTCCTTAAAAAGTGTAATTAACTTATATAACTAAAATAATTTGAGGTGCTTGAATGAATGAATGAAATGAAGGTGGGTGGCTCCAAAAGAGCCCAACACATCGACCAGAGGTCTATTGTACTACCCCAAAAAGAAAATGAAGATCCCTAAGAAAAGAGACCAGTAGCCGATGCGAAAATAAGCAGGCACTTGACAGGTATGTCGTTCAGCTCCCAGGGTTCAATCACATGACGAACAATGTGTTCGAATCTGTGAGCAGAGTAGGCCTCACATTCACATAGAATGTGAGCTGCAGTTTCTTCGCTGTAATTGCAGCCTCTGCAAAGCGAATCCTTGGAGACACCCATAATATTAAGATGTCTCTTGAGGGTGCAGTGCCCAGTAAGGAGCCCAACAGCTCTCCTGATGCCAGTTCTACTGAGCCTGAAAAGTTCCTTTTGACGTGTACTAGAGCAATTGCAGTTGAGGATTTTCGCTTGCCTTTGTCCCTTAGTGTCACGCCAGTTCTTACATTGAAGCTTCCTGAAGATGTCATAGACAATTCTTCTGACAAGGTCATTGGGAATACCCAAGGCCGGCTCAGGGCCCACAAAAGGAGTACTAGAGCCTTTCCTAGCAAGTTCATCTGCCAATTCATTGCCAGGAATGCCCGAATGACCAGGCACCCATAATCTCTGATATAATATCCATAATCTCTGGTGCTTGATCAAGGGGGACCGCGTGGTCCTGCGGCCTTTCTGAATAGCTGCCCCTGCTTGTTAATTTCTTATTTCTACAGAGGGCAGAAAGAGGGAATGTATTTACTTTTGCTGTGTAGGAATAAAACTGCCATTCACAATGTTTTGCAATTTCATGTGTACAGTAATGGACTAATTATCCGGAATCCTTTGAACAGTAGTTTGGATAGATATGAATCTAGTACCTTTTCCAAAGATCCTGAAAGTTTTTAGCATTATTCATTTATTTAGTAAAAAGTATTTAACTCTAGTCTTTTATTTCTGTTGTAGTTTAAAATCATATTCATTACAAATTTCATAATTCTTGAATCTGAAACATAACTGAAATTTATCCAGGTGAGTTGAATCCATTTTTTTCTGCTTGCAGATGCACCTAAAGTACAGATGTCCCACACAGCAATCCATGCTCGCGAAGGTGCCAATGTGAACATGACATGCATGGCTGAAGGAGAACCTGCCCCAACGGTTACATGGAAAAAAGACAGCGAACATTCCAGTGAGCGACATCATATCAAAGTACACGGCCACCTTCATATGCTTTTGATTCATCATCTCCAGGAACAGGATTTTGGAATGTATGAATGTACTGCCAGCAACTCTCTAAGCAGTGCATCAGGAAACACACTTTTGATTGGTAAATAGAAATATTCATTTTATAGATTGGGTTTCCAAGCATCATTGACAATTATTTTCAAACTTCAATAGAAACTAATGGTGTTATTAGACAGGGCAATTTTTATTGCCGAACTTCAGTAATTCTGCCCATCAATCCCCTCCTCTCTAATGCCACCTATTTTATTCCAGGAAGCATTCTTTAGTGTCTTTTTGTATAATTTGGACCTTCTTTTAGGTGTCTGTAATTTAATAGAAGTTCTATCCATTTTTCTTTCCATATCCACATTCCAACGTAGTTGAGATGTGCTCGCAGTTGCCTTTGTCATTTTGAATGCAAATGAGAAGGAGAAAGCCAGAGCAGAGTGATGTCCAATCTTATTGTTCTCTGATTGGTCCACACTCAGAAATTGAGCAGTTTTTGCTGATGAGTTCTAAAAGATTGCGGCAATTTGGCAGCAAGATTTTTTCCCATTGAAATGTATGTTGTATGGTGTTGCTGAAAAATTGTTGAAAGAATTGTTCCGTGTAATAACACCTAGCATAAGCACAAAGGCAATGGGATCATGCTTAAGGCTTCATTGGGTGCTTGTATGAACCCCTGAAGTATGCACCTACCATTTTGAGATCCTTGCATCCATGATAGTATGTGTAATTCAGAAATTGCTTATTGCATTGTCATGTTACTCACCTTTTTCTCTTTCAGGTAAACCCCAAGTGCCCGTTTTCACCAGCAAACCTCATAGCACCCAGGGTACAAAGTATACTATTTCTTGGACAGTTCATTCCCACACACCCATTGATGAATATTCCTTGATGTTTCGCAAGGTACGACAACTTTGTAAATTGAATAGACTCAACTGTTAAACAAAATGCAAAATTATACACTTAGCTATTTCAATAGTTAGACCCCTTTGTTCTCATGAAAAATAAATTGCACTAAATATCTTTGAATTGTCTTAAAATGTTCCATACCACAGAGCTTTCTGCTAAAGTTCTTGTTCCTTTTATATTTTACAATTTTCAAAGAAATTATGTATCTATATTATTTGTTATGATATATATTAAATAATGTATACAAGGCGTACATACTTGATTTGTATTTTTCAAACTGACTTTCAGAAATCAGAGCCAGAGGGTTGGGAGAGCAAGTCTGTGGCAGCGACCGAAATGAGTGAAGAAGCGATGCACACACAGATGTTTCAACTCCTTGAGCTTCAACCCTCCACTGAATATGAAGCAATTGTCAAAGCGAGAAACAAATTTGGTTGGAGTGAAGAAAGTAAAGCTCTCGAGTTCACAACCAAGAATGAAGGTTTGTACTCATCTTTAAAGCTGATTCATTTTGAAAGGAAACTCTATGAAGGTCACATTATGCAGACTTGGGAATAACACTGTTGTAAAGTTATGTTAAAAAGTTACTTTTTACATTACTGTTATTTTCATTAGCTTTTAATTTAATTTGTTACTTTTTTTGCTGAAGAGTAGTTGTTGTTGTTGAAACCCAGACCGTTCGACCTACCAGAAAGGTATAAGGTAACCGTTTGGACGGCTGGGAAGTGCCACTCAATTTAGACCGGAACCCAGTGGGGGAGGCATCCACAGGGACCGTACCCTCCTTCCCCTACCACCAGCCTCTCCAAAGGACTTATGGACCCACATGTTTAACATGATCGTACTCCGCATGAATATGGCGGTAGTTGTGGCAGCGTGCAAATCCAGCACGCAAACCACCGGGCTACCACGCCCGAAATGTGCCAACAGCACGCGGTGTTCCCAGGTGGTCACCCATCCAAGTACTAACTGCGTCCGACGCTGCTTGACTTCGTGAAGAGTAGTGAAAATT
This sequence comes from Amaurobius ferox, assembly GCA_951213105.1. Classification (NCBI taxonomy): domain Eukaryota; kingdom Metazoa; phylum Arthropoda; class Arachnida; order Araneae; family Amaurobiidae; genus Amaurobius; species Amaurobius ferox. The sequence continues at coordinate 143,212,050 of OX578147.1, read as the reverse complement.
CAGTTAAATTGAAAATATATAAAATATATTTTTATGTGTTTTTTCCACAGGAAAAAACTTTATAGACTCTCAAGATAAGAGCAAATGTCAGATAAATATTATAAAATGCAATTATTGCTAAGATTTAATGGAGTTTAAAGTTTGGTTCAATGTTGATTTATTTTTTGTTAAAAATACTGTGCTGCAAAATTTTATTTTGAAATCTGAATTGCTAAATTAATGTTTTAATTTAATTTAGTTACTTTTCTGAATAATTTAATTTCAATCAGTTACTTTTTCTGTGCTATAATGTTTAACTTAATTAGTTACTTTCCAGGGGAGAAACTTTTAATTTAATTTAATAATTGGTGATAACTTTCCGAAGTTGGACTTCATGTCCCTCAGATTTCTCAAAAGCTTGAAATCTATACCCCATTTTACCTTAATATATTCAGTGAATAGGGATAATAATCATCCTTCATCAGAATATACCATATATTTTTTAATATAAGCTGATTGGCGGCATGAAGCTTTTATTCCAGACATTTATATTCCATCAAAATAAAATGGCTCTGCACACTTTGCTGCATTTATAATGTGGTTAATCGAAAGCCACTGTAGATATTTTATTATTTTACTAAAGTTTGTGCATGAAAAATTAACACATAGCAGATGATTTTCGCTACTTGTGGTAATTTTTTTTTTTTTTTTCACTTACCGGTCATGAACAGGTTGAAGCCCCCAAGAGGAAAGAAAGTGTACTAATGAAAATATTAGGAAAAACTTTCTTTTTATGAATCAATTCATAACTAGTAAATTATAAAGTAATGTTCTTCTTTAACTCAAGATCGTGACTCTTATATGAACCATTCCAATTTACTTCACTCTAAATTAAACTTCTAATAACCTAATGATTAGAGTTCGATGAAGGAATCACCACATTTAACACATAACTTTATTGACAGCTAACTTTGCTGGGAACTAAAAAAAAAAAACACACATACACATATATCCGGCCATCCAAACGGTTGCTCATGTCCTCGGACGAGTCGGACGGTCAAGGTCTTCAACACACATATATATATTACAAATCTATATACAAATTATTTATAATGCTAGCGTTACAAATTCTCCCTGAGACATACTGATCTACAATGAACTTCAAACCTAATCTATTACCAAACTGACTTTCAATCTGAACCTATGATGATCAGATCTATGATGAACCTATGATCTGAACCTATGATGATCTCAACTACGACACAATATATGTACTCACAAGATTGTAGGCTATAACTCTCGCTGCTACCTTCCATTGACGATCAGAACACACATACACACACAAACTAGGTAGAATGGCAGAGCCGTCATTTTAAAGTCTGTGCTTCTTATAGATTTGGCCAATCGTGAGCATGCGATTCTTCCGAATGAAAGTTAAGAATTTTTAAACATGAATTAAAATCAGGAAAATGTAGAATTAGAATAAAATGATAATAAATAATAAAAGCCTAACAAAATATTTAGTTATTTAAAAATGGACATCCTGTAAGAATATAAAATGTACTTTCATTTTCTCTTTTCAGAAAAACTGATGGAAAATCTCTCCAGTCGTTCCTCCAGCTTTCACTTCAGTCTGACTTCTCTGCTTCTTCTGGCCATCTGTAGTAGATACTGGCACTAGTCTCGATTTACAGTGTATACAGACATTTTCATCCATCGTTTACTATTCGGTTGCCAGCATTACAATGGCTTCGGTTCTTTGGAATAAAAATTTCCATAAATGGAATTAGATGAGAGATTTTTACAAATATGATTCAAGAAATTTTCCTTTATCATGCTATATTTTCATTCGTTGTTTTTTGATATGGCTTATTAGTTTGAAAATGGCAATGGCAATTTCGATTTTGAAATGATTTAATTTTAATATTTTCTACCATACACAATTGCTTTTTCCCATTTTGAGTTTTATATTTTTATTTTTGCTATTTTGTTGTAGCGTGCCCAGAGAAAATACTAAGCATACTTTAAATTTTTAGAAATTTCTTTGTTTCATTCATAAGGCAATGATCTTCGTATCAATGAACTGCGAATCCCATTTTTATTTGCTCTTCTTGGACAGTGTGCCTTTCATGTTTAGTTAGAGATGGAATGAGTGGATCGATTTTATTGAGACCAAACAGTGCATGATGTGCTTTTGGATTAGGAAATGTGCATAAATATGTAATTTATTCTCTTATCACCTCACCCATAAATGTCTATTATCGTCTTCTGTATTATTTTGTAATTTAGTAGTGTAGTGTGGACAATGTTAATGTACATAGAAGCACAGGTTTAGAGTGGATTATTTTTAAGTCCCCCTATTGAATATTGCAAGCCCAATTTATACATTGTTGATAAGTTGTACAATTCTTTAATATTTATTATATTAACCCTTTCTCGACGGCGGCATTCTGAAGCTGCCGCGGCCCAAAAGATGGAGCGCTTTGCTTCCGAACTGTTCCCAAAGGACGGCAAATTTTTTGCGCTAAGCCTAACTCTCGAAAAATATTCTCTAAAAATCACCTATTCAACACAGAAATCTACTTTTTTCAGGAATAAAAGAAATATTTATTTTCTCCTTGATGTCTATTTTTCATACAAATCTGAATACAAAATACTCGTTAGTTGCTCCCATTCTTTTATCCGAAATAAACGAATAATTTCACTGCCTCTAAAACCCCCCCCCAAAAAATACTCTCTTATATTCTTATGATTCACTAACGAAATCATAACGCTGAAATAAAAACAAAACCCGAAACTCAATTATAAAATTGTTGATGCTGCGAGAATTGCTCTGTCTGTTTATATTACAAAATCATGTTTCACCGCTCCAAATGGAGAAATAATTTATTGGATCCTCCTTGTGCCAAGGTCATGCATCTGCAAAATACATTGAAGTTAGTTACACGGACATTTAACGCCAGCTAGTAGACAAATTAAAATGTTCCACGTGAAGGCATGCATGCGTGCCACTCTCCGTTTACGGTAGTTTCCTCCATCATGAGTGCATGCCGTCCGTCCTTGAATGCAAGTTCGCAGTCGACACATGGGCATGCCAATCATCCCGAAAGGGTTAAAGCCTGAAAAGTAAATTTGTTTTATAAAGAAAGCATTTGAAGATATTTACAACATCTCCACCCAAAAGTTTTCATTTCTGCTGGGTACATTTTCAATTTCCTAGTTGTCATTACGCATTATTTAAAAGTGGAGATTATACAGGAAGGGTGGTACCATTGGAGTGCTGGCAACCATCTGAATCTACAAGAAATGTGATCTGGCAATGTTTCATTTTCTTATGTACAATGATTTGCATCTGCATAGATTGTCACCTAAGCCAATCAACATCAGCTATACATGGACAGATGCCTAGGTTGAACTCGCTTCTTGTAGGAAATAGTTGCAAAATTCTTATGAATGTGGAAAATATATTTAATATCTGATATTTTATCATTTTTACAAGACAGAAATGCAGTATAAATCTTTTTGGCCTTATACTATAGGGTATCAGTCCTTTGGCTATCTGTTTGAATGAAAGGGTGAGTGTTGTGCTGTATCAATGAGTGCAGTCTATTTATTTTAGTTTTTTATATTAGGAGCATTCAGTGAAATGTATGAATGCTATTTGTAGATAGAAATGACTGTTGGATTTTTAGAATCCAGAAATACATTCTGGTTGCTGTCACTTTTATCCTTCGGGCGAATGGCTTAAGAACAACTAACCTGTTTTGGAAATTATTTTTTATGAGCAGAGTTGTTGGAAAGAGTTTAATATTTTCTAGCTCAAATTAGTTTGTGGCATGCTCTCTTCACCAACCACTCGACCAGAATAAACTGGCTCAGCTGTGAAAAAAAACAAACATTTAATGCATTTATTGCCGAAGGAACAATAAAAAGTTACAACGTATGTATTTCAAGTAAAAGTCCAAAATTCATGGAAAGCAAATTGAATTGGGTTCCAATATTTTATGACTAATTTATGTATTTGTAAAAAGTATGGTGTAGCTTGAAAGTAACCACTTTTAATCCCAATGCTTGATGTTATTCAATATGCAAAAATTTTGTATATATAATCGTCCTTCAAAAATATAATAAAAAACATTTATAAAATATAATACATTTATATTATAAATAAAAAAAAAACTTCTGATTCACTGAATGTGTTTTTGAAATATTGGAAAGTTATTTTTAAAATTTTAAATAATCATTTGAAAAGAAATATTTTATTTACAAATTACACGTATACATTATTGTCATATGCATTGAAATTGTTCTAGGAAAACATTATTTTGTATCCAAGAAATGACTCATTCTCAAAGGCTTACTTTGATGGAAGTGGCAAATGGCTTTCAATTTTTAGACTATACTTCCATAGCAGCCTTTCACAACTCTTGAGGTAAAAATGAAAAAAAAAAGTTGCCCATACTTTAAAGTTAAATTCAAAAATACGGCAACAAGTTTATGAAATTTTGACACTGTTTTATCTTGTGTTTAAGTCATATGATATTTTAAATATTTTCCATAATGGATTCAAAACACATTTCTCCTATTAACTGATACATTTTATATCTGAACCTCACTTCTAAAAAGGGTTGAGAGAATCAAAAGTTCTTGAATCAAAATGCACACCAAAACAATGGATCAAGCATCAATGAAGAGAAGAAAAAGTCATTTGCACCTACCTCTGAGAGAGAGAAAAAAAGAAATATATATATATATATATATATATATCAGCATTCATAGTTACAAATTATATTGTGCTTTTGAAAAAATTGCAACTTTTTTCAATAACACATGGCATATGCATACAGTTCTACACCTATGCCATAGTAGTAATGTTTGTATTTCTAAGTATGGAAAATGTTTAAAAATTGTTCTCTAGTATCTTGGTTGCATTAAATTGAAAAAAATTCACATTAAAAATACATTAGACAAAATATTATTGTTTATTGATATTCGTAATTCATTTTTTACACTGTTTATTAACTTAGTTAAAACTCTGAATTTCATTGAAACATAAGTAGGTTGGTAAATAAATATTACAGTTTATAAAATATATACATGTGCCTTGTTACTTACTATAAGTGAACATTTTTCTGCTTCAATGAGTTTGCTCATTATTCTCATATCTTATTCTAGCCATTTATTTACCTTTCGTCCTTAAAATAGGGCTTGAACTAATAGCCGTGACAGGTGATAAAATGAAATTTGTAAAATACAATGACACATTCTAACATTAGAATCATAAAGAAAATTCATCAAAATGACCTATTTGGCTGTTCTTGTGTTAAAAGTGTCATTGCTATTGACTAAAACTAAGTGCTCTTAACAGACAGCAGCATGAGACAAGGCTGTTTATTTGAGGTTTGAATTTTTGAAATACTTAATGTTACAAGCTCTACTAAAATGTGTGTCCATTTATAAATCATAATTAATGTCATTATTAATATCTAGTATTTGTTGAGAAAATAAAAATGAAAATGAACATTGCTAGAATAAGTAAAAATGTAATAATTTTAATACTATTTTTATCTTAAAGAACTTTTCAAAGCAGAGGAAATCTATAATAGAAATTTCTTTTTGTACATAATTGAGTTCAAGCAATGCACTGAAAAGAAAAATAATTGACCTCCGCGTCCAAAAAAAAAAACCTTAAATATTATTAAATCACATTTTATTCCTTACACAGCATCTCCATTTCGATATTGGAAACTTGACTTGGCAACATGGCAACATGACTTGGCACATACTGCAAAAGTGCTTGTGTTCATGAATAAACTGTTTTAATAGCTGGTAATCAGCTTGTGTAATGTTAAGTTACTGGAGTAGATATTTTTTAATGATAAAAGATATGAGTCTGTCATTCCTATCATTTCAGCATTGAAAGGTTGCAAATTGGATAAAAATAACACGAACAGTTTGAGCACGATGCAGTCATCTTAAACTAAATATGAACTTTGAATGGCTTAAGAAAGTTATTTTAGCCGATTAAATAGGGTGACGCATACTTTACACAACGTTTTCAAAACACTGCAATGCCTGTTTTCATACTCAAGTAACATTTTATGTTCATAATATTAACATTTCATTTTATTACCCAATTTGATTTCAATGGGTTTGGTTAAGACTCTTAAATATATAGCCTGTTCTATTTCAATCGTGCACGCATGCTGCATGGCTAATATTTGATACCCAATTCATCTATAAAATGGGTTCCTCTGCTGCTAAAAGCTTGTACTAATCATTCAAGAAAGAAGTCTAGAATGTTTAGATTTAATTAGGATCCCGAAAAAAGGGCTCTTTTTGCCATCACTTTAAATGGGAGCCAAGATGGTCGCTGTTGCGCTTGCCTGTATATTTGTGCACATTCAAGCTTTTTAAAATAGGACATTATTCTGTTTTAACTTTGCATCCTATTTAGTTGAACCCAATAAGTAGTTTGAGAAAATGCAGTTGCATCTACTTTGTGCAGATAGGTGCAATGCTAAAAAGTAGCTTTATCATAATCACTACCTTTCAAAATATCTAGATTTTCAATTTTGCTGAAAAAAGTGTTTTTGATACAAAAACAACACTTCATTTTTAAGTAATACGTTAATGGCGTGTATTTTATAAGCTATGTTGCATGCAAAACTATTCTGAATGCTAGGAATTCTTGTTTTATCTAACTTAAAGAACAAATGATAAAATACATTTGAAGTACATTTTGTTTACTTGCCAATTGAAAACATTCTTTTTTTTTTAATATTTGAATGAATTTAATTTTTTAAACCACTATTTTTATAAGCCTCTATATTTTAAAGAATGCTAAACTTATTATTTTTTTTTCAAGTATGCTTTCTAATATGAGGAAAAGGAGCCATAAAGATTAGTTATTTTTGAAAAGCAAATAATTTGAGGCTGTGAAAAGTTACAGTAAAACCTCAGCACAATGGGACCTCTTTCATTCCGGAATGTTTGTTGTTGTCACCTAAAGTGTCTGCACATAGACTGCAGAAAAATTCTCTTTAAATTGTAAGCTATTCCAGAGTTTTACAAACAACATGTCTCTAATTAAATTTGTGTCATGTTTATATTATACATCCATTAGCCTTTTAGATTATAAGTCTGCATAGTTACACATTACAATGTTTTGCCTCTGCTATTATAGCATCTGCTATAATGGCATCTGACAATTCAGTCAGCAACCTTTATTGCCAACTTCTTTATACTTTCAAAAGCTTTTCTGTAATGATGAGTTATGGCTACACTGATACATGAGCATAATGATACAATAACTTTCAATATACATTGTATCCATCATTATCTGAACTCCATTTTCCTGTACTGCCAGAAAAACCAATCACTGGCAATCCTGTTTAAAGAAAGTTTTAGTTTTGTTTCTTCTGTTTTAATAGTAGATTTCAAATTTTTCGTTATGATGAGCCCTAAAAGGAAAGCAACTGTATAGAGATTTTTCTAAATAATAGCATCTTAAAATGTAAAATGTGTGGCAAACAAATAAGGATTAGTAGTATATAGTAAGTATTGTTTACACAAAAATTTTCAATTTCGAGATTTTAAGGCCAATATGCTTTAGGACCTCTTGAATACGTTTTGACTAGTTTTATAGTGATGCCTGCTTGTCTGTCTGGGTCGAATTCTTGTGTACATGATAGCTGCCACAAACAATGGATTTTCACTAAACTTTTTAACCGGCTTTGTTAACGAAAAATCTAGAACTAGATAGATCTTTCTTAAATTCAAAATTTTATATTTTTTCAACATGGCAGCCTAGGATAAAATTTGGCATAATTATACATAAAAGGGGTGGCGAGTAAAAAAGTATGCCTCAACGATTACAAAATTTCAATCCTTGTAATAAAAAATAGCCGCAATACAATTTTTGTGTTCTTGACATCATTAATCGCCCTGAAGGAGATTTTTTCAAGCGCTTTAAAATGAATGGATTCTGGGATGAGTTGAGCCACACTCCAGTTAATTTTAAATGTTAAAATTTGAAAAACATAAAGAACAAACATGTTTCATTTTCTTAATGAAACACTTATTTGACATATCATTTTTGATAACACGTGTCTTACTGGATCATGTACCTTCTTCAAGATATTTCTGTTTCTTTCTTACAATTTTGATGGGATTATAAATTAATTTGAAATTTTATCTATTTAACGCAAGAATCAGAAAACTTAATTATCTAGATCAGAATACGGATTCCATATATCATCACAATTACATTGCATATGCCTGCTCATCACTATTTCTGTGTACATTTTCATATTTAAGTTGGTTGATTCTTTAATTTTTGTTGGTAGTTTCTTCATTTAATTCATCATAATTTAAAATAATTTTGGAAATGTTCCTTTTATTAAACCATTTTAATGCACTGAGACGAATTTATGTCATTTAATTTGAATGCTTATACAATTCTTCTCTAATCTGAACCCTTTTGCCTTTGTGCACATTTGATTTTTGGTGTTAACTGGGAAAGAATGCTAGGGAGGGGCAAAGCAGATGTGCAACAAGATTTCTGAAAACTTACGACCCACTGCTGCTTTTGTATGCAATAGCATGGAATATGTAGTAGGCAGTAGCAGTTTGAGTTTTTTTTTCTTTCTTTCTGGTTATTGGGCATTCCTCAAAGGGTTTGACTAATGTTATCCAAGAACATTCCATTTTGAGTATAAGTGACTGTAATTTGTAGTCAGTGTTTTGAGGTACTGTTAATGAGAGGTTTTACTGTAGTTATATGTATAATTTTGTTGGAATATTTCTTATAATTACCATAGAAAGAGTCCAATTTGGAAAATACTCATTTTTTCTTACTATTTTAAAAAGACATTTTTCTAAATAACACATCTTTGAGTATAGACATTAAAAAAAAAAATAAATAAATAAAGTTGAATTTTAAAGGATCAAAAACAAAAAAAGCAAACATGTTCTAGCTTCACAGGCAGCATCCTCTCAGTCAAAACTTTAATACAAAAGTTGTGAAAAGTCTCTATTAAAGAGAAATAGGATGCATAACAGTGTCATAATGTGTAAAATAGGGTGCATTTGTAAATTTACAGTTATATTGTAACTTGTATTTTTTGAAATAATAATTTTGTATTAATGTATAAGAGTTGTAATTATATAGATCATGCTATTTGGAATAAGTTGTATTATATTTACTATCAAAATCCAATAAAGTGCATCCTAGTTGGATTTTCAAATGCATGTGTTTTTATTATTATCAGGATCCTCATCTTTTAATACTTAAAGTGAATTAAGAAAATTTACCCTTTCTAGATTACTGACTAACTGACTGATAACTGACTCTGATGCTTTATTGCTTTAAAATTGTAAAAATAAACATACAGCTTCATTTCATTACAAAATGACCCCTTTATTAAATCATTATTAGTTAATAGGTTCACCACAAACTCAGTATGTATATTGAATTTTTTTTAAATTAATTGCAATATGAAAAAGACAAAATTATTTCGGATATCTTTTTTATCCCTTGAAATCTAGGGGTGTTTTATTGGCATTTAATGTACGACTATGGTATGATAGGCGTGTGATTAAGATTAGTCAATTACATTGTTTTATAACCATGTCTGCAGGAAATGAAGGTTCTTGAAATTTTGTTTGTACAGTTATTATTTTGAAATTAATAGATTACAATTTATCAGAAAAACTAAAATTTTTAACAAAATGAATGCCTTTTCTAGCTTTTGTAGAAAAGGCATTCTCGCAGAAAAGGCTAGAGTAATTGACATTGTATAAAATTCTAAAGTCAAAAAATACAACACCAACACTTAAATAACTTTCAATACTTGTGTTAGTGCATTTTACATTTAATATAGTACTAGCAATATACCTGTTTTTCGTACAGAATATATAACAAAGAAATATGTTCCCAGTTATTTGCAAATTCTTTTAGTATTCTCAATAACATAGTTATTCAAAACATTCTATTAACATATGTAATTTAATGCTCCTAAAAAGATGTATAAGAATTTCTGCTCTTGTTATACAAAATTATCTTCACAGGCAGATCAAATCTGAAGAATAAAAACATCCTGGTCCCGTTTGTAAACGAATTTACAAAAAATATCAAATTGGATCAACATTTACAGTTAAAATAAAATGCTAAAATGAAAATATTATAAAATTGGATCAACATATGGCAAAATGAAAGTACTAAAATGGTATTAAAAGATATACTCATACCATTTTTATTCTATTTCAACAATTGGCTAAACTCAATACACGAGTTAAAAACTCTGCCAAAATAAAACAAATTACTTAAAAAATATCCATACTCCCCGTAACCTTTAAACTCAAAAGCCTTAATTGATATAATCCAGTCAAAAATATAATTCTGATAAAAGTTATTTTTATATACATTTCTTAATTATTTAGATCAGAAAAGATTTAATAAAAAACATATGATGTATAAACTCATAGGGTTTAATTCTGCTGCTTAGCAACATGAAATGTTTTCTTTTCAAATAAACCTGCTGTATAAACTCATTGGGTTTAATTCTGTTGCTTAGCCACTTGATATTGTTGCGAACGTGTAATATTTCTTTGCTGGCCTCTCCCGTCTTGTCTTTCATCTCTATCACAGACCAAACAGTACCATCAAAGTGTTTTCTCCAGACAAGAGCATTATTTTCCATGACGTCATTCTAGGGTTGCCAGATTTGGCGATTTATCACCAATTTGGTGACCTCCTGGATATTCGAGAAAGACCATGAAATAACTAATAGTCTAAGAGATATTAGATAATTCTAGAAGTTTCTACAGAGAGAACCTATAAAAAGGGGTCATCACTCAGCAGGAGTTCAGTTGACAAGATATGGGTTATAGTGAACTGTGACTTGTTGTCAATGTTTTGAGAATAATATTACTTATTTTGTGAAATTAGTGGAGCATTTAAGTGCTGCTTGATTGTATATTATTTATCCTTGTTTACTTTGTGCTTGTGAATAAACGTGTTTAATTATTCAGACATTTGAACTTGTTCTTGTATCCTGCATGCACACTCACGATTCCAGAGGATACGTTCATAACGAATTGGTGTCAAAAGCGGGGATTTCTAGAAATTTGCAAGTGGTTATGACTCTCCTCAACTAGAAAAATGTTGGAGGAACTGTTATGCGAGATGATGGAATTTATGAAAGCCAGATAAGAAGCTATGCAATATGAAATCTGTACAAGATGAAATGAAATTCGGATGAGATGAAAGAAGCTATGAAAGCCAAACAAGATGAGAAAGTCGGACAAGACAAGATGAAAACTGTACAAGAAGAGATGAAATAGGAGATTAAATCTGTGAAAGACGATATTAAAAATATGAAAGCGAGACAAGCCAAATTGAAGGAAGAAATTAAATCCCAGATAAAAGATGAAATTAAAACTATACAAAATGAAATGAAAGCAGGATTAGAAGAGGTGAAAGAGGACATGAGAACAGTACAGTAAGATGGTCATCAACTAAGGCGTTTCTTCGGTCTGTGTACATATTTCTATCACTTTATAAAGAACTTCTCCAGCATTGCAAGACCATTACACCGGTTAATGGAAGGAGATAAGAAATTTGAATAAATGGCAGAATGTGAAGACAAATGTCTACAAGATATTACACTGAACTTAAGGACTAAGAGTAAATAACAACATAAGGTTGTATATAGCAGCAGCACTCAAACACAAAATAGCTCTAGGCCGTGTCTGAGAAACAACAGCACATGCATAGTAATGCAGCATGACATATGGTTTGTGTAGTGAGGTGAAAACATTATGCACTTATACAGCTACCAGGCAGTGTCCTTAATTGGTATAGATGTTTGCTGTTTGATAGAGACAAGAAGTCAAGAATTTTACTCATGGTCTAAGAGTTGTCAACTATCCTAAATGTTCGCATTTTCTCTCCATTTCCCTAAAATATGAAAATCTCTTGACAAGATTTTGACAAAATCCCCTATTTAGGGAAGTTTAGAAAAGTAATCCCTACAATTTCTGAAATATTCCTTTAAGTTCCGAAATAAAAAATCTATTCTGCATGACATTTTAGTGATCTTGTAATGATGGTTTCTGATTGGCTGAAAGTTGGAATTTGTATAGTTTACATCATACAAACCAAGGCATGGTAGAAATATACAGTCAATGTTGAGAAGGATGTCCAGTCGTAATCTAGGGAGGAAATTTCGGCAGTTGATATAACTTTTCCTGATATAGAAGTATGAAAATGATTTTGTTTCTGTTCTTGTTGACGTATTTTGCCACTTTTCCTATATCTATTATGTCATGTTGTGTTTCTGATTTGAAAATTGTGCTTCTGCATGAAAATTGTTTTACGTGCCCCAGTTGCTTATTTATTTCTTTGTGAACTGTGCGATTGTAAATTATTAAAGGATGGATTCTATAAAACCCAAGAAATATCTTCGAGTTTTGAAAAAAATCTTCACTGGGAGTTAGGGTAAACTGACAGCCAAGAATATACAGTTTTTTTTTAAGTCAAATATTAATAAAGCACTAGTTGCTTTTGGTAACAAGCCACTTATGGCACACAACTTATGGCAAGGTAACTTTTAAGCAATTAGTTTCTAAAATAAAATTAACAAAAATACACTTCCAAAGAAGCCCAGTCGCTTTTGTAAAAAAGCCCTTAACTTTAATAGTTTTTTTGAAGTAGCTGTTGACTGCATAAATGAGTGCTATGGGGGCATAGTGATAGTTTGTAGCCCACCATCTAGCTTTTTTAAAAAACTCTTAATTTGCAACAGCTTTCTTGCAATAGCTGTTGACTTGCAGCTGCATAGGCATATGTAATCTGGGAATGCAAGGTGCAGGGACAATAGCAGTAGTTCGTAAAAGCACTTGACTTGCTTTAGCTTTCTTGCACACACAATAGCTTTCTTGTAGTAACTATCGAACGTGCAATCAGGGTATGCCCGCTGAGCGGGCATAACACACTCTCAATGAATGCCTTTGCCGCACTTTAGCCGTTATGCAGCCTTTAATTTTTAAAGATAGTCAAGTGTGCAATTTATCGCACTTTAAAAATTTCAAAAGTTCTGAAATAAAGTCAAATTTACTACTATTACTACTGCACTACTACTAAGATTTTATCATTTTGTTAATTTTTAATATACTTTCTATATTAAACTTTATTTAATTATTTACATTCATATTATATTTGGGTTTATTCCTTATTTACTATATTTTTTTAGGGAAAGGTAAAATTCCCTACTCTAAAAGTAAAAATCCCTTTCCTCCAGTCCTTATAGAAATTTAGATACGAGGGTTTGACACCCAACAGCAAGTAATCTGTTGAAGTACAACTGAACATGATTACAGGCTGCACAGTTTACTGTAACCAGGCAACTACACAAAGGTGGACTGTGTGCTTGATGATCAATATGCTGTATCCCATTAACAAATGCTCATAGGAGACATTGCTTATAAAAGTCCAGAAAATATATGGACTGGACAGCAACATGGTGGGTTATTGAAGAGAGTCAATTTAGTCTCTCCAGTGATTCTGGCATTAGGTCGGAACATGGTATTATCCCCAAAACATCACTGAAAGGGATAGATATGGCAGCTGCAGTGTATGGGAGGCATTATGATTAATGAACGTACAGAGCTTGATACTAGAAGGAGGTACTTGCTGTAAGCGATGCAATGAGTTAATCCTTCCCCGTGTTCTTGTGTTAGAAGATGCCATTGGTTAACGGTTCCAGTTTATGGACAATAATGCCACACATTATCATACGGTGGCTGTTAATGAGTTGTTGGAAATTTAAAACATTTAGCAGATGGTTTCACTAGTATGTGATCACTAGTAATTCTATAGAATATGTATGGGATGTGCTTAGGGGAGGATTGGCACTATTAGACCAGCTCAGGCAAATCATTTGTATGGTTCCTTTATATACCATCAGCCATTACTAAAAATAAAAAAAATTGTATCCATTTACAGATAGACCAACAGCCTAAAAGCATCTTGTTGGTTCAAATATGCTAAAAATGAAAATAAAATAAACAAATAAAAATAGAAATGTTATAAATTGAGCGGTCCTGGTGTAGCTGTGTGTGCACCCATGACTTATGATTTGTAGGTGGGTGGCACAAAGAGAACCTAGGAAAAGAGACCAGTAGCCGAGCAAAGATCATTAGGCACTTAACAGGAATATCCTGCAACTCCCAGAGTTTGATCATATGTCGGTGTGTGCGTCCATGCAATACTTTCTTATTTAATTTCTGTTATAAGTGAGCATATTGTTAAAACGTTACTTTGTTTTCAGGAATTCGTTGTGAGTTTCGGTGTAGTATTTATAGTATTTATCAAAGGTTTGCCTCTTAAATTTAGGGCGAAGCTGGGTACATTTTCTAGATGTACGTCATGAATATATCATAGAATATAGATTATGTCTTCAACACATGAAAAGTATATGTTTTCTAAAACTTCACGAAAATGCATCTATTAATTGTAAGGATTCTATTTAAAATTTGTTCGAAAGACAATTTTTCGATCTTTCCAATGGTGTTAAGATGGAACAATAATTTACCGATTTTTGTATAATAAATAACTAAAAGAATTAAAAAAACTAATTTGAATTTAAAAAGAAAAATGATGAGGTACACCTGTGTATCAAATTTCATGGCTGTATGAGGCTTAGATAGACTGCACACAGAGATACATCTTTTATTATGTACTCGGCATTGCCCAAGTTCTAAATAAGTGTTCACTGCATATAAATAATTAAATAACATCCACTGCTTAAATAATACATTAGAACACAATGTAAAATAGCTTTAATCTGAAAATTGAAAGCTTCATATCACACATGCTCTCCGCAAAAGCAAATCAAAATCACAGTAAGAAATCAATACCTCCAACACCCTAGTTATTTCATTAAGAACAAACTTTAAAAGGCATCTGAACTTAAAAAACCTCATAGCTACATCAGTTTCATTAGCTTCTACATAAGTAGTTCAAATTACTATCTACCAGTATATTTCTTTCTGAACACACTTCATCTGAATAATCATTTTTGAGTCATTTTACAAGCCATATGTATTTATGATGCTTTCATAACTTTTTACCTCCATGATGCTTCCTTTGCATATAACAAAAGAGTATTCCACCTAATGTGGCCTCAGCCATAGCAACAGGGAATATAGGATAGACAGTTGAGACAATCTTTGTGTTAACATGCATTTTTCAGTGGCAAAGCGTTATCAAAATAAAATTTCCATCATAAATGGTATTGATCATATATTTTAGATTCCAAAAATGGATTAACATTCTCTCGAGCTGTATTATTACCGATTCCAACCATACTTATGCTCAATATGGTTTAGAAACATTTCAAACTTAATACTTTATGAAAAAATAAGTTATTTTACATTAATAGAAAAGAACAAACTTACCTATTATAAGATGTTTATCACAAATTGAATTTTTAAGGATATGAGAGCTTCAATTTTGAAGCTGAGAATATTATCAAATCCTTCCTGAAATCCCCTTTTCATGTCTCTCCGATTTTAATTTCATATTACCAGGTTTTCCTGTTTTGGAAATACAGGGGATTCTAAAAAAAGAAACAGAATTTCTATCACCTCGACTACTCCATCCCAAACAGCACAAAAGTTCGGCATATTTATAAATTTGTCCTTCAAATCTCAAGCTTTTCTTACAAAATCAAATGGATCAAGTCAAAGAATGATCACATGGTGATGCACACACAAATGCTTTTGAAGCAGACAATAAAGAAGTGTGACGTCCTGTTGGAAAGCTCTATAACCTTTGTCTATTCATGGAGTTACTCCTAGTTGCTGTATCTTTTTTGATTATGTTTAGCAAGATTTTCGTAAAAGAAGTAGATTTACTTTTTTGAAGATGCCGTTCATAATTATAAATTATATATTTAATTATTTATTCATCTACAATCTGGATGAACTATATATTTTTTTCATTTGATTTTAATAATTTCTCATTATTTTCTGTGTCAAAAGCCATCTGCATAATCTCAGCAATCTTTATAGGAAGCAGCTTCTTTTGTGTTTCTGTGCCATAATTAGCCCTCGAGAATGTCCATGGTCGTAGAAATGCTCTTTTTTGGAATTTTACTTCTTTTTTTCTCCAAATTATCACATTTTTTTTGTTTCTCTGTATTATGTTTCTTTATTTCCAATAGGCTGAGAAAAGAAATCCAACAATACTGTATTCACATTCCATTAGATGCTTTATCATACCTTATTCAACATTTCCCCGTGCCTTAGATTATCAGGCAATCAAAGAGACCAATTTCATTTATCTATGTATTTTTCTAAGTTATTTTGGGTTTCTATATAATTTTGAGTCTCCAAACTCTTTAGACATTATTTAATAAATAATTTTAGTTCATTTCTTATCCATAAAATTGTACAATTAATATTTGATCATAACTCATCACCTGAATTAAACCTATACCAATATTTTTATTAAGCAATACAGTTCCTATTTTTTTTTCAAACATTCAACTCCACCTTTTTATGTCAATCACCATTGATCTTTGCAGTATACAATATAATATAAATTTTTAATTGATATAATATAAATTTAATTGATAATTACTTTGTTAAATTCATCCATACTTGTTTAGCTTTCTTCCGTTTGGTGGTTTAGATACTCATGACAGGACATTGAATTTGTAATTGTTAATTCACATTAATAATTCTCAAATAGTGTCCATTCACAAAGTTTTAAATAGGATAGGGGATTAGTCTTAAGTATTTGGTAATATAAAGTAATTTCAAAATTTACAATCAATCAATCAACCAATCAATATATATATATATATAAATTGAAAGATTTTAATCGAAAACTATGCATAAACTACTATATGTACAAAAAAACCCATCTCTAGTATATCTGTTACAAATAAGTAACTATAGACCAAGACTAAGGATAAAAATAGAAGGTAACATATCACTACAATGGAAAGGGGATGAGAAGAATATTAGGATACCAAAATCACAATTAAAAAGTATATATAAATATAAATAAAAAAATGAAAAAGAAAACACGGCAAAAATGAGAAAAAGCAATAATAATTAGCTCAAGATAAAAGATTAAGACATAGAGAACAATCAATTGAAACTACACAAAAAATGGCGGTTAGTTCAAAATTGCATTCTCATTAGGACAGCCATACAATTCGAATTAAAACCGATAGAATAGCCAGTTTCTGACAATGGCGATAGTATTTAACTATAGACACCATTGGAACTGTCTACTGGAAGGAGAAAAATAAATCAATTGAATTACAAATCATAAAAATAAAACCTCCTCGAACAGAAATATTAACTCACAAGCATTGCTACCACGTGTAGGTTGAACATGCGACTGAGCATTCACTTCACTTTGTCAATGTGAGTGGGCACCGGAATGAATACATTTGAACGAAACATAATTTGCATGGAGACTTTCAAACATAGTAATCAGTATAGGACTCAGGACAAGTGGAAAATAGCCATTCGAAAATAGTAAACAGTATTAGACTCAGGCCAAGTGGTAAGTTAGGTGATAGGAATGGGTGAATTCTCAAAAATGAGTTATCCAATCAAAGATAAATAATGCATGTATAAAATTATTACGTGGTATATGTGAAATTATTAATAATATTATTTACAAATACTTCCTGATAATGGTAATTTTGACAAATGCGTTGATGTGGAGAAAGTGAAACTGAGGATCAGAAAGTCGATATATTCAAAATAGCTGGTTTAAAAATATATATATATATAAAATTGATATTTATAATCGAAAACTGTGCATAAACTACGGTAAGTACAAAAAATCCATCTCTATAATATCCGTTACAAATAAGTAACTATAGACCAAGACAAAGGATAAAAATAGTAGGTAATTTATTGCTATAATGGTAAAATGGGGATGAGGGGAATAATTAATGGAATGATGAAATACAATCGAAAAAGATATGAGTATAAATGTACACAAAAATCATTAATAAATATATTAAATTATATATAAAAAAAATATGAAAGAGAAAACATGGCAAAAATGAGAAACGGCAATAACAATTAGATCAAGATAAAAGATCAAGACAAGGAGAACAATCAGTTGAAACTACATAAAAATGGTGGTTAATTCGGAATTACACACTCATCAGGACAGCCATGCAATACGAATTAAAACCGAAAGAATAGCCAGTTTCTAACAATGCCTATTCTTTTGGTTTTAATATCATATATTTCCACCAAAATATTTTAATATTTTGGTGGCAATATATATATATATATATACACACACACATATAGGCTACAATAGTCCAGAGGAGAGACATTTCAGGTTATCAAAAAATCTACTTTATTATATGTCACTCAAAACATATCATTTGTTACATAGACCGAACTCTTGATCATCAACCAGCTCTCAAGAAATCTCAATGCTGTCTGCGTTGATTCACACAATGTACAGTTACATCAGAGGGGTAAGGATATGGTGATATGGGAAAGATGCTGCTTTTGCGTTCTTTATGGTTTAAAAATGTGATGGGGCAGCAGTTTCATATGAGAAAGTTTACGCAGAGGTTAAGATTAGTGACCATATATGGTATGATTGAGGTAAAGAGGAAGTGCTGGCAGACTTAGTTAATATTAGTGGCGTGGGATAGAATTTAATATAGTTACAATACGTGCTTGACATGAAATAGGAATTTTGAATAAGAATTATGAAAGAAAAGGGCACGTTTGAGAGAAAGCTTAAAATTTCTGTATATATATATATT
The DNA here is from genome assembly GCA_951213105.1 of Amaurobius ferox. Classification (NCBI taxonomy): domain Eukaryota; kingdom Metazoa; phylum Arthropoda; class Arachnida; order Araneae; family Amaurobiidae; genus Amaurobius; species Amaurobius ferox. The sequence goes on along the minus strand of OX578147.1, from coordinate 143,193,247 downwards.
ATATATATGTACATATATATATATATATATATATATATATATATATTATACATCTATATAATCCCGCCAGCGGGCATGGATGTTGTCATGTCGAGGCCAAGTCAGACTTCCGCCCTTTGGGGAGCCTCTATAAAAGTGAAGCTGCAATTCTTCTCCACTTCGTCATGGGATACCCTGGGGGGTCTTGTGGATGTGGTACGTAGGCGCTCCTTCACCATGGGGGAATTAGTAACGAATGAATGATATATATATATATATATTGTAAGAAATTGATTTACTTGTAAAACTCAAACACCTGTGAATTATATTAAACAGTTCATATTCATTGCATTCAAATTTAAATAGATGATTATTACTGCTTATGTTATAGTACCATTTGATATAAAGAGTAAAATATTTCCTCTTTATATCAAAACAGACTCTTAAAAACATGAAATTCATAAAGTTTATTGTCATCAAGTGGGTTAAATATACATGGGACAGAGCAAAAGACATGCTGGCTATAGATATTTGAATAGGGGGCCACCCTAAAATAAATAATATACAATCCCAGACTTGTTTGGACGCAGAAGCTATTTGCCACTGAAAAACTCAGGCTGCAATCTCAAAACAGTCCCTGTTGCCGTGTCAATGCTGAAAGAGAGAAACAGTAAAATGGAAGAACCAAATAAAAACCTCTCAATATTTTAAAAGTACTTTAATGAGTTGAAATTACTTTTACTGATTTACTTAAATTATCATATAGTTTTTCAAACATTTCTTTTGAGATTTAAATAACCAAAAAATACAAGCATTTCCTGAAGAATGACCCCGGTGAAAATCTAACAAAAAAGTTGCAGCAAAAATAAATAAAAACCTGCAAGTTTAGTTGGATCAGGTTGGGGGGGGGAATCAATATTTTATATTGGAAATTAAAAGACTTTGGATTGAGGTCACTGAAACAGCTCATTAAATGATAAAACTTTGCCTTAAAAATTTGGTGTACATGTAACAATGAATGCTACAGTTTGGAATAAAAAATAAGTAGAATATAAATATTGGGTATCAATATCATTTACTAATGCTGCAAATATATATATATATATATATATATATATATATATATATATATATACACACAAAGGGAGCAGTTTTACAAATTGCTGATTTACTTGGTGAGAGATAAGGGAAGCTACTGCAAGAAAATTCAAGTATACTGGAAAAGATACTTCACTTTAGTAGTTTTGATTTCATGAGGCAGGACACATTTGAATTATGGAAAGATGCACTGAAAATATCACCGGATGCATTAGTGGATTCAATATATATATATATATATATTATATATATATATATATATTATATATATATATATATATATATATTATATATATATATATATATATATATTATATATATATATATATATATATATATTATATATATATATAAATATATATATATAAATATAGATATATATATATTGAAAGATTTTAATCGAAAACTATGCATAAACTACAGTATGTACAAAAAAACCCATCTCTAGCATATCTGTTACAAATGAGTAACTATAGACCAAGGCTAAGGATAAAGATAGAAGGTAACATATCACTACAATGGAAAGGGGGATGAGAAGAATATTAGGATACAAAAATCACAATTAAAAAGTACATAAGAAAATAAATAAAAATGAAAAAGAAAACATGGCAAAAATGAGAAAAGGCAATAATAATTAGCTCAGGATAAAAGATTAAGACATAGAGAACAACAATTGAAATACACAAAAAATGGCGGTTAGTTCGAAATTGCTCTCTCATCAGGACAGCCATACAATTCGAATTAAAACTGATAGAATAGCCAGTTCCTGACAATGGCGATAGTATTTAACTATAGACACCATTGGAACTGTCTACTGGCTAGTGGAAGGAGAAAAATAAATCAATTGAATTACAGATCAGAAAAATAATACGTCCATGAACAGAAATATTAACTCACAAGCATTGCTACCACGTGTAGGTTGAACAAGCCACTGAGCATTTCACCTCACTTCGTCAATGCGAGTGGGCACCGGAATGAATACATTTGAACGATACATAATATGTATGGAGACTTTCAAAAATAGTAATCAATATAGGACTCAGGACAAGTGGAAAATAGTCATTCGAATAGAGTAAACAGTATTAGACTCAGGGCAAGTGGTAAGTTAGGTGATAGGAATGGGTGAATTCTCAAAAATGAGGTATCCAATCAAAGATAAATAATGCATGTGTAAAACTATTACGTGGTATATTTGAGATTATTAATATTATTTACAAATACTTCCGAATATTGACAATTTTGAAAAATGCATTTAAGATTATTGATGTGGGGAAAGTGAAACCGAGGATCAGAAAGTCGATGTATTCGAAATAGCTGATTTAGAATGATGTTTCTAAACAATTGAATAGAATTACAAGATTGATATTATTGCAGCTTTATGATAGTGAAGTTGTAAGAATATTTTTTATCATATAGATTGGTGATTACATGATTATTGAGGGTATCTAAATCTTGGTCTAAAAAATTTACAGTTAAAATGACATTCATAATTATATATATATATATATATATATATATATATATATATATATATATATATATATAGCATAGTAAACATATAAGATTAAAATTAATTCCACAATTATCCAATTATTCTCCAGAAGTTGGCGCAAAGCAGCACACTCTCCTAAAGTAACATACAAGTTTCATATGAAAAAAGGGTGGGAAATGACCAAATGCAAGGCATAAAATGGTAGAGGGGGATGGCGACCCTTCTTTCCCGTTTCAAATACTGCTTTTATGCCCGGGCAACACTCACAGTACCAATGCCATGCAGTAGCCATACTTCCGTAAATGTGTCAAGTCAAAAACATTCGAAAAAGTGCAAAGTAAACAAATAGGAATCAACCAGGATAACAAGGGAGAGGAAAAGAATAGAAATGCAGCAAATGCCAGAGTGCATTATATATAAAAGCAGTTTACGCATGCGTAATTCGTTATTTTCACCTTCATCGTTCTATACCTCTGCCATATCCTTTAAGTAAGCATTTTCTCCCTTTTTTGTATTAAATAGGGAATTATAATAACAGATCAGGAAGCCAATTGGATAATTCCGTTTTATTGCCTCCTTCATAATATTCCTATTATGCATGATGCAATCAGACTTGAAAGAATTAATCCGTTGATTTCTTTTGAGGTGACCAATGACGACATTTCTGAAAATGTTTTTGGTCAAATTGGACCTCCAAACAATAATGTTATTGATTTCCATATTGAAATTGTTACTCTTGTCATATAAGACGGTATAAGTACCATATCTACTGTCATGTTTTAGAGTGATGTCTAGAAAATCAACACTATCTTTCTCCTTACTTATATTCTCGATCAATTCCAGTTCTTTTGGATAAAAAGTAAAATCAAATTGGGGTGTATTCTTATATTAATACTTTCAAGTCTGATTGCATCATGCATAATAGGAATATTATGAAGGAGGCAATAAAACGGAATTATCCAATTGGCTTCCTGACATGTTATTATAATTCCCTATTTAATACAAAAAAGGGAGAAAATGCTTACTTAAACGATATGGCAGAAGTATAGAACAATGAAGGTGAAAATAACGAATTATGCATGCATAAACTGCTTTTATATATACTGCACTCTGGCATTTGCTGCATTTCCATTCTTTTCCTCTCCCTTGCGATCCTGGTTGATTCTTATTTGTTTACTTTGCACTTTTTCGAGTGTTTTTGACTTGACACATTTATGGAAATATGGCTGCTGCATGGCATTGGTACCATGAGTGTTGCCCGGGCATAAAAGCAGTATTTTAAACGGGAAAGAGGAGTCGCCATCCCCTCTACCATTTTATGCCTTGCATTTGGTCATTTCCCGCCCTTTTTTCATATGAATCATATATATATATATATATATATATATATATTATATATATATATATATATTATATATATATATATTACATATATATATATATATTCATATATATATTATATATATATATATATTATATATATATATATATTTATATATATATTATATATATATATATAACATATATAAATATAAATTAGTAAATCCAAAGTTAGAATGTATGTAGTAACTCATAATACACTATTCCAAAATTTTCTACAAAATACAAAGAAATAAAAGAAATTAAGACATAAAGAGGAAATAACATAATATAACATATATATATATAATATATATATATATATATATATATATATATATATATATTATATATATATATAATATATATATATATATATATTTATATATATATTATATATAAATATATATATATATATATAAATATATATATATATATGTAATATATATATATATATATATAATAATGTATAATAATATAAATATCCAGTAAAATGTATAAATATCCTGCATATTTAGTAAATGGTATAGTTAATAAGTTTCGATTAGCCTAAAATTCTCTTATTATCTTATTTTAGCCGTACTTATTCATTCTCTTGAAATTATATTTTGTTATGCCGAGATTCTACAGTTCTAAACTTAATTAATAGTTCAAAATTTGTAATAGCTTAAAATTCGTTATTTTCCCCTTTCCCTTCAAAATTCTAAATTTATTTGTTGTTTTGGAATATTTCGGCGATTTATTTCCCCTTTAACGTAATTTGTTATCTTTTTAATGTTTTTATTATTCAAAATTGTGCGCAATGTGCCTTTAAACGTTAAATAATCTTTTGTTAATCCTCATAATCTTCGTTTTCAGCTGTTAACTTCATTTCAGTTCATTCACTAGTCTGCATAAAAAAGGCACTTTTTAAGACGAAATTTGACTTTCCCTCGCTTATCAGTAAACACCTGCAGAGGGGTGCCAGTAGGGTTGCCTCGCGGCGTCCGGTGACCATGCGTCACCACGGCTCGTGGTTGCCGCCTTGGCGGAAGTTATCCTTTTTTGATTCTTGGCATAACAGCGTTTTGATTTCCGCAGTGTATGCGTGGGCGCTCGGCGCGAAGCGCAGAGTTTCGCTCGCCAAGTTTGGCGTCTCCTGGGAAGGCAAGCGTGTGTTGCCGGGAGAGTTCGATTCTGAGCAGCAGACGAGTGAGGTTGATAAAATTTCTAAGAGCCGAGTCTGGGGCTCACGCCCCGGGTCGCCGGTAGCTTATGAATTTAGATACTGAGCATCTTGGCATTCCTGAAACTGGCTACAGTGTATTAGTAAAAAATACCTGCTTCTGAGTTCAGCGCATTTGCAGGGAACTACGTCAAATTACGATATTGCGGCGATTCTGTTTCTGCACAAGTTCAGCTGTCTTTGTCACCGGATGTTCCATTAGTTACTGAATACAAAGTTGAGAAAAATCGGCCAGTGATCCATCATCAATCGTCATGCCAACAAAGATTGTCCAACAACAATGTTTTTGGGAAGCCTTTCATGCTTCAGAATTCCCATGATACCTACTGTCCTTATTGCCGGCCAATTCCAGTGTTAAGTGCATCAGTGATCCCTCTCCACATTTTTCAGTGTTCCTCAAGTGCTTTGCGGGCCCACTCGAGAGCTCCGCAGTGAAGAGCTGTATTTTATTTTACCGGCCAACTAGAAGCGTTTTGATTTCAACCGTGTCATTAAAATTTTCAAGTTACGTTGTGCTGACATCAAGTGAGAGTGTTTTTTAAATATTTCTCTATGAGAGAAATTTCAAGCAGTAAATAAATAGTAAAACAGGGTTTTCTGTTTACTCTTTGTAAGGATTCAGCTTGTGAAGTGTAGAGCCTTGGGCTTATGTAACGTTGGAATTTCTACCCCTTTTAAGATGTTTTGTTTCCTTTTGAAGATACACATATGTTGAAAGTTTTATCAATTACAATATGTATTGGTTTTTATATTTTTAAATTAATTCCTATCATAATTTTTGGTGGTGGACAGCTCCTCAGGCAGACCAAGCTCTGGTCTTCAGACCAGAGTGGATTCTGTTTCCTGGGTTATTTTAATTGAATTTTAATAACGCAATGTACCTTTTGTTTTTCCTTGACCACTACGGGTCAAGGTTTGTTTAGAGAATCTAAATTTTAATTGTTGAAAAATAAAAGTTAATTTTTAAATTTAATATTGAGTGTCATTCTTGACTTGTTGTTGGCTGTGCTATTTAACCATTTAAAGGTAAGTGGTATTTCTGGATGTTTATGATGTTGAAGGTTTTTAAAAGGTGTATCATAGTTGAGCACAGACCAAGCTGTAAGTAAATAAAAATAGTAAACAAAGAAAATAATAATTATAAAAGTAAACATTAATAATTGTATAAAACTATACGATCAGGCTTAATCTCAATATCATAGAATGAAAATGTAAATAATATTAAAATAAATTAATGTCATAAGTAAATAATGTATGAAGAAAATAGAGTAATAATTTGCAAAAGGAAAAATCATTATAACATGTGGTGCCGTTCACCTTTTTGGTTCTGCCTGAGTTGTCTGTCCACTGAATAAAATATAATAATTTAAATGGGCTGTCCACCCATATGATAAATTGCTATACAGTAACAATATTGAAATTTTTTTTTATTGTAATAAATTTCCATGTGTATAGGGAAGTGCACAGTGTCTTGAAATTTAATTTCTTTTGGGAGTAAGGTAATGTCTTAAATTTTTTAGGAAGCAAAGTAAGTAGTAAGATGGTAATGTAAGAATTTTTTCATTTTTTTTTTGTGTTTCATTTCAAAATGTTTAGGGTAGGCAAGTTTTGGGATTTTTTTTATATATGCTCTTGCCTGGTGCTGTTTTTGTTTTTATTTAGGAGTTTTTTTTCATTAAGCTTTGTTAGTTGAAATTTTTTTTTCTCTTTTCACTCCTGTGTAAGCTAATCATAGCTTGTTGTTTTAAAGATATTTTTTTTTGTTTTGTAGAATTTTTTTTTATTTAAAAGTAAAACTTTGGAGTTTGACTCTGTGATTTTGGAATTTGAGTAGGATTTTTTTTTGACTTTGAGAGATTTTTTTTTCTCACCTTTAGGGATCTTTTGGCTATATTTTTTTTTTGCAAGTGTGCGGCGGAGAAGTGGTTGTTTGTTGTGGGGATTCTGGGAGATTCAGGTTCAAAGGAGGCCTTGCTTTGCTAAACCATTCCTTCTCAACTTTTTAAGTGGGTAAAATTTTTTCTCAGTCTGCCCATAATGGCTACTTCAGTGCTTTGATGCCACACAGTTTTGAGGTGTTCACTGGGGAATGCACCTTTTTCCCTCGGGAATTAAATCACTTGCCCATGATGTATGTGTGTATTGTGTTTTTTTTTTTTGGGAAGGGATTCACGACCCCTTGCCCACTGTCAGATTTTTTTTTAGATTTGAGAAATGTTGCAACAGTTTTTTGAGATTTGAGATAGAGTTATTGGAAATAAGAATAGAAGAATAGCGAAAAATGTATGTGTATTAGTAGTTGTGTTTTAAGTGTATTGAATTTAATGTGTGCTTAAAAGTAGCTAAATATGTCAAAAGATCTGGTTAGTCTTAAATGTTAGGAATTTTTTTTATGATAGAAATTTTTTTTTCTCTTTTGGAATATAGTTTGGATTTCAGTTTCAGTTCAAATTTTGGTTTTAAAAGGTTATTAAAGAGGGAGAACAGTGATCAAAAGTTTTCTTTTGTTTTTGTTTGAGTAATTAGTCACAACTCTTGGCTTTGGGTGAAGTTAAAGGTACGGCTAATGGGTTAGTTTCATGGTCACCCGGAGGAATTTTGAGGTCTGGGAAGCCTTGTTTTCATTGAAATTCTTCTTCACAGAAATGTGTTTGAAAAAGAAAATTTTTTTTTTGTTTTTCAGTAGGCCATGTTAACTGTCACTTTGGTGCTTTGAAGCCGCCTTTAAGGTGCTCAGCTGGGGAATGCACCTTTCCTTTTAGGAGAATTACTTGCCCGCTAAAAATTGTTTTTTTTCTTGTGTCATTGATCCTTCAGCCAAGCGATCGACTTTGGGTAGTGTAAAATTTTTTTTGTTAAATTGTGCAAGTTCAGTCTCAGAATGGTTGTTTTGGGGGGGAATGGAGATTGTTCTTTGAGAAATATTCCTTGAGAAATTTTTTTTATTTAAGGTAGTTTTGTGGAAATTTTTTTTCTTTCTGTTTAAAAGTATTTTGGTTCTTAAAAGTTTGTTGCTGGAAGATTGTGTATTCTCTTCGAATGTGTGGGAGAGGATTTTGAAATTGGGTTTTCGGTTGATTAGTTGTTACTCATAGAGCTTTTTTCAAAATTTTATGTTTCGACCCTTTGAATTCTTCGGCTGGTCCAAAGTCTTCATCAAAATTTATGTTTTTATTGTAATGACAAGTAATTGGGAACTCTGTTTTGTTTTTCTTCTTTCCGACTGTTTGGGTGATGCACTCTACGAATGCAGATTTTTGTTTTGAATTTTTTTTTAATTGAAACTTTTTGTAGGTAATTGAAATTTTTTTTTACTTGTGATGATTGGGAGTGTTAAGAATGAATTGATAGACTGGGAGGTAGAATTAAATTTTGTTTTTGTTTAAAATTACATATTTTGAAAATTTTTTTTTGTTGTTTGTCAGAATTTTAATTTTCTGGGAGGTGGAGCTAAAACTTAGGTTTGCGTGAAATTTACATTTTTGGGATTCCCTTTTTGTTGAAGTTTGTACTTCAAATTTTAGGCAGGGGTTTGATTTTCAAAATTTTACCATTTGTGGGAGTTCTTCTAATTGGAGAAATTTTTTGGGAACCTTTGAGTTAGTGAAATTTTTAGTGGAAGTACACTTGTTTATGAAAGTCACTGCTACAGAGAAAATTTTTTTTTTGGGAGAATTTCTCGTTCGACAGGATTTGCTTTAGGAAATTTAATGGGACTTTCAGGGTTGTGTGCTACATTGGGCCTACAATTTTTTTTGAGGGATTTCGATTGTTCGACTCCTTCGACTTCAAGTTAATTTCTTCTTTTACCCGTCTTGGAAGTACATAGCTCTGGCAGTTCTGTTTGCAAAATTTTTATTTCACATCATTTCTATTCTAAATTTGCATTTAACTTTTCCATTGTGAAAATTTTGAAATTGTCGATACTATTCATTAAGTTTAAGTTTTTAGAGGGAGTACAGACGTGTACTCTCGCCTGTTGGAAACACTTGATTTTTTTTTTGTGTGTTTTGTCATTGGGAATTTTGTTTATTGAGGAAGTCTGGCAGGTTTTGGTTCTGTATCACTTGTGCAACCCGAGGGATGTGGAACGGGGGTTTGACAGACTGTTTTTCAGTGTTTTGAGATTTTCTTTCACCTGGGTGCAGTGCAGTTTAAATTCTAAATTTTGGTGATCATTTGCTTTTAAGTAGGTAGTGCAAGGCTAAGCTGAGGGTGGTGTAAGCATGAGGAAGCTAAACTCATGTTGTATATAGGGGAGGCGGACCCAAAAGCTAGGAATGCTTGGGGGCGCCATGAGAAAAGAGGATTTTTTTGGAGAAAAATCCCCCCGGCCAGGATCAGTGTATTCTTATGTCACATTGCCCAGGCTCTGCTACACACTACTGGGGTTCTTTGGCTTTTGTTTTGATTGGGAGGGATTTGATTTTTTTTTTTGTTTTATGAGCAGTGTATTTTTCCCTTGTTGAGTTTCAATTTTTTTTATTAAATTTGGTGAGAATTCAGATATTTTTTTTTTTCGTCAGGGTTAGTTCGAGCTTTTGAAAATTTTAAAATTTTGGAGTTGTAATGAATGTTTTCTTTTTGGAGGTTTTTCTCCTCTCTTAAAGGGGGATACGAAATTTTTTTTTAAATGAAAGTCTAGGAAAGTGCAAGTTTTAAATTTTATGGTCATGATCAGTGTGCCTTCCCTGTACGTAAAATATGTATTGTAAACATTTTTCAGATTTGTAATCCCAGGAGTTGCTACATGAAGCGTGTGTTCTCGTAGGTTTACAATTTCTCTGTCACCAGGATGGTGTTCTCTTTTGGTCATTTTTGGCTCTTTGTTGTGAAAAATTTTATTCTAAAATTTTTTTTCCGGTGGTCGAGAGGAATTATGTTATGCCGAGATTCTACAGTTCTAAACTTAATTAATAGTTCAAAATTTGTAATAGCTTAAAATTCGTTATTTTCCCCTTTCCCTTCAAAATTCTAAATTTATTTGTTGTTTTGGAATATTTCGGCGATTTATTTCCCCTTTAACGTAATTTGTTATCTTTTTAATGTTTTTATTATTCAAAATTGTGCGCAATGTGCCTTTAAACGTTAAATAATCTTTTGTTAATCCTCATAATCTTCGTTTTCAGCTGTTAACTTCATTTCAGTTCATTCACTAGTCTGCATAAAAAAGGCACTTTTTAAGACGAAATTTGACTTTCCCTCGCTTATCAGTAAACACCTGCAGAGGGGTGCCAGTAGGGTTGCCTCGCGGCGTCCGGTGACCATGCGTCACCACGGCTCGTGGTTGCCGCCTTGGCGGAAGTTATCCTTTTTTGATTCTTGGCATAACAGCGTTTTGATTTCCGCAGTGTATGCGTGGGCGCTCGGCACGAAGCGCAGAGTTTCGCTCGCCAAGTTTGGCGTCTCCTGGGAAGGCAAGCGTGTGTTGCCGGGAGAGTTCGATTCTGAGCAGCAGACGAGTGAGGTTGATAAAATTTCTAAGAGCCGAGTCTGGGGCTCACGCCCCGGGTCGCCGGTAGCTTATGAATTTAGATACTGAGCATCTTGGCATTCCTGAAACTGGCTACAGTGTATTAGTAAAAAATACCTGCTTCTGAGTTCAGCGCATTTGCAGGGAACTACGTCAAATTACGATATTGCGGCGATTCTGTTTCTGCACAAGTTCAGCTGTCTTTGTCACCGGATGTTCCATTAGTTACTGAATACAAAGTTGAGAAAAATCGGCCAGTGATCCATCATCAATCGTCATGCCAACAAAGATTGTCCAACAACAATGTTTTTGGGAAGCCTTTCATGCTTCAGAATTCCCATGATACCTACTGTCCTTATTGCCGGCCAATTCCAGTGTTAAGTGCATCAGTGATCCCTCTCCACATTTTTCAGTGTTCCTCAAGTGCTTTGCGGGCCCACTCGAGAGCTCCGCAGTGAAGAGCTGTATTTTATTTTACCGGCCAACTAGAAGCGTTTTGATTTCAACCGTGTCATTAAAATTTTCAAGTTACGTTGTGCTGACATCAAGTGAGAGTGTTTTTTAAATATTTCTCTATGAGAGAAATTTCAAGCAGTAAATAAATAGTAAAACAGGGTTTTCTGTTTACTCTTTGTAAGGATTCAGCTTGTGAAGTGTAGAGCCTTGGGCTTATGTAACGTTGGAATTTCTACCCCTTTTAAGATGTTTTGTTTCCTTTTGAAGATACACATATGTTGAAAGTTTTATCAATTACAATATGTATTGGTTTTTATATTTTTAAATTAATTCCTATCATAATTTTTGGTGGTGGACAGCTCCTCAGGCAGACCAAGCTCTGGTCTTCAGACCAGAGTGGATTCTGTTTCCTGGGTTATTTTAATTGAATTTTAATAACGCAATGTACCTTTTGTTTTTCCTTGACCACTACGGGTCAAGGTTTGTTTAGAGAATCTAAATTTTAATTGTTGAAAAATAAAAGTTAATTTTTAAATTTAATATTGAGTGTCATTCTTGACTTGTTGTTGGCTGTGCTATTTAACCATTTAAAGGTAAGTGGTATTTCTGGATGTTTATGATGTTGAAGGTTTTTAAAAGGTGTATCATAGTTGAGCACAGACCAAGCTGTAAGTAAATAAAAATAGTAAACAAAGAAAATAATAATTATAAAAGTAAACATTAATAATTGTATAAAACTATACGATCAGGCTTAATCTCAATATCATAGAATGAAAATGTAAATAATATTAAAATAAATTAATGTCATAAGTAAATAATGTATGAAGAAAATAGAGTAATAATTTGCAAAAGGAAAAATCATTATAACAATTTTCATCTTTTTATCTTGAAGCTTTAACTGTTGAATATCTCTTTTTATTGCTTTTACGCAGTAAAGTTTTTATTACTCTCTTTGGCAACAGCAAATCACATCTTTTCATTTCTCCATATGGCAACATTGGTCTAGCCATATTTTGCTTGTCGTGGTTGCTCTATGAAATGTATTTCAAGGTATTTATGTTTCCTTTATTGTTCCAATCTATATGCTTGTCGTCCATATAACACAAGTTTATAGATAAAATCTATCTTGTGTTTCAGAAACAAGCATTTTTGTGTTCATTTCGAAGGGATATATGGACCCGAAGAGAATTTTTTCGAAATGACTTATCGTAAGCCTAAATCTCTTCCATGTGCAAGCTTTTTTGCTTGATTTTTTTTTCTTATTTGCATTCCTCATTTTTGAAATTTGTTGATTGTCTTTGTCTTTATGACCTGCATTACGCTTTATTATTTCCTCTTTATGTCTTAATTTCTTTTATTTCTTTGTATTTTGTACAAAATTTTGGAATAGTGTATTATGAGTTACTACATACATTCTAACTTTGGATTTACTAATTTATATTTATATATAATATATATATAAATATATATATATATATATATTATATATATATATATATATATTATATATATATATATATATATATATATATTTATATATATATTATTTATATATATATATATATTATATATATATATATACATATATTTATATATATATTATATATATATATATATATATATATATATATATATATATATTATATATATATATATATATGTTATATATATATATATATATATATATTTATATATATATATATTATATATATATGTTATATATATATATATATATATATATATTATATATATTATACATATATATATTATATATATTATACGTTATATAATATATATATATATTATTCCAGTTAATGGGTAAAATAATTGATCTTGCAGTCATATAGATGTCTCTTGTCAAATAATTTATAACATAATTTCTGTTCCAAATTATAATAAATAGTGATGTCAAGGAAATCAACTGTTCCTCCACTGGAATACCAACTTGAGTTTAAATGTACAACGTAATTTAATCGTAAATCACTTGAACAGATACCGATTATTAAACTCATCTATTACAGAATTTAATAAATGCATGATGTATTTAATCAACGGAACTCGGGAACAATCGTATCCCTTCCGCTTTGTACACCACTATTATGATGTTTTTTGCAGAAATTATTGTGATAAAAATTATGTTAATTTATCTGACATCATACAATACAATTCAACTCTTACCTAGGATTATCTGATTGTTTCAAATCCAGATGGCTCTATAAGTTAGACGCGACTTTTTTATGCATGCTTTCCTATTCGAAGTTTATACGCTTTATGCAACTCTTCCATGATTCTCGTCTTGCTGTTTAGTAAAATTTCCATTTTTTTTTGTTATTTTGATCATTTTTATGTTGTCTGGGATTCGGCCATTTTTTCCCCACGGGCATGATCGATTGTTGTTTCGGGCGTGCAGAGTCTCTGGGAGCGTTTTCATGAAGTCAAAGCTAGCTTCTAACCAGGAAATAGGGGTTGCAATCCCCCTTGACCTTTCTGCAACCCTGTAAACACAATCATTCCACCTATATATTTTCTTTTTTCATTTTAAATCTTATATTTCAAGACTCTGATACTGCGGCAATTTGCGCCTTTCTCTTTCTTGAATTTCATACTTTTTGGGATTGTATTTCTTCATATATATATATATATATATATATATATATATTATATACATATATATATTACATATATATATATATATATATATATATATATATTATATATATATATATATATATATATATATATATATATATATATATATTATATATATATATATATATATATATATATATATATTATATATATATATATATATATATATATATTTTTTTTTTTATTTTTTAAACTCTTAAATGCTCTATGGCTTTTTTACAAAAGTAAATATTTTGGCTCATTTAAAAATGTATGTGATAATAGTAATTTGTAAAGACACTGGAAGACATGCATGTACAGAAGAACATTGTCCATTAACTAAGTCATTTAATCATTTTTAAAACTATTGCTCATCGGTTAATTATTTGATTGTTCGTCGGTCACTTTGTCACTATCTTCCCATACCATCATTATATTGGGCTTCTTGAAAAAATTTTTTATTCATTTTTATAGAATACATTCAGGAAATCAGCTGTTTAAGAACACTTGGACTAAGAATATAATTTTCTAATACTTCTTGGATGGAAGCAGGCACAGGAAAATGAGGTGACTATAGTTGTATCTTGTCCTCTTCCTCAGGTTAGTGACAGGGTCTCCCCTTAATAACTGCTAAAAGACTCAACAACCACTAGGCAGACCACTAAATAATCCCCAGGCAGTTCTTATTTTGTAGTTAAGAGAAGACACTGTTTCTGACCTGAGGAAAAGGGCTTAAAACACCCTCAAAACAATTGTAGTCACCTCATTTTCCTATGCCAGCTTTCTTCAAGGAAGTATTAGAGAGTTATATTCTCACAGGCAGCTAAGTATTATTTATGAAGTAGGGTTTTTTTGCAACATTATAATTTTTTCAATGTGTGAAAAATTGTGATTTTTTCTGGAAATAAATTGCTTATAAACTCAAGAGTGGAGCAAGGATTTTTTTTACAGTTCCTTAAAGATTGAGAAACAGTAAAATCTGAGGAGTGTCCCTGTTTGCATCACAGAAAACTGGATATATGAATTAAACAAGAAAAATCAATGATGCATAAAGCACTGATTATGAAACACTTTCTAATTGAAATGCAAAATGCGATACATTCAGGTCTGATATATTTTAAATTATCATAGTACTACAATCATTTATTATATTTGAAAACTTGGAACTTTATAAAAAAAAAAAGGAACTTTATTGAAATGATGTCATTGAAATAAAAATCGTCTGGCTCTCTATGTAAAAGCAGTGAATATTTCATTCATACACTTTAATTACAGACTCTAAAATTAAATAATTTTGAGCGAAAAAAGATTCAGCCATTCTTATACAACTCATCTTTACAATAACTTGTTTACATTTTGCATCCATTACAATTAGGCTTCGTTGTAGAAATAATCAAAGCAGAATATAGATGCACAGAAAATACACGTAAATAAAGCGGTTTTAGGATGGATGCAACACAAAATATAAATGTAAAAGAACTTTAAAAATCACAATTTTTTCTCTGGGAAAGAAAGATGGTTGCCTTATTTTATTTTGAAATGGGCCCACGTGATCTCTTCATATTATATGCGTGTCATTATTATTTTCATTTTTATTTATAAAACTACCAAACATATTTTGCTAAAAAACTTATTTTATATATTTTATGGAATAATTTGAATATTTCTTAAAAATTTTGAAACAATTTGTGAATTTTAAATTTGCTTAAAAAATGTAGTCTCATAGGGTTCAATGTATTTCACATTTTCAATCCAGGTTCAATCCAAAACTAATTGGGTGATATTACATTTACATTTCCTTATGTCCCACAGACCGTCTCAATACCATACTAAAATTTCATTTTGATAATGTCATTTCTAAGACAGTTATCATGCAAACAGACAGACAGACAGAATGACTAAAGTCATAAACACTTTTCAACTATGTTGGAAAGTGTTAAAAAACCACTTGGTAAATGGAGTAGATACAATTGAGTATTTCCCCAATTTCTAATTTTCTAAAGTATAATGGTATTTGAAGTAGGAGAAAGAAAGGCAAACTTTACCGAGTAACTGAATCAGATCCTATGACATCATATATGTGGTACAAGATGCCTAGTTGCGCTTTTCTGGGTAATTTCCTCTTTTGTAGCTCTGGCCAAAGCACTTCTTTGTACTTTGTTCTTTTTATGAAGTTGAGTGTCATGCGGCGTCCATACAGCAATGTTTTAACAAATTCACCCACTTTTGGAATGGAGAGCCAGTAGCAGCCAACGTCTCGAGAAGTCATGAGGCCCTGTTGGATCAATTCGCTGGAATTCAAGTTAAAGAATGGAGTGTTAAATAGGGTTACATAAATATATGCAATATACTTTGTACAACACAGAACAAGAGTTGGTCTCATAAAGTTAAATCAGAACTTGGTATTACAGCACTTACAAAGTATAAGGCACACATTAACAAAATATATGTACAAATGTTAATGTTTTCATTTATTCTCATACAAAGATGATTTTATACACCATAAGCCACATTATTTATTTTATTTTATTTATTTATTTATTCAATTTATGTGGTAACTACAGATGAAATCCAGTTATAGTAACCACACAAACATAAAAAGGACAGAGCATAAAATACAAGAATACTAAGTAGTATACATGTCAAGCGCATTAAAACAGTATACTAATCTAAATTGGGACTAATTTAAATTGTTAAAAAAGAGTCCTTTAGGGATTAAAAAAAAATAAGATGCATAGAACAAAAATAAGATGAATTACCTAATGCTTTCTTCTTTTATTCCATATGTATTCATTAAAACATTTTTGCTAAAACTGATATCTGGACACTGAGCTACAACATTCATAAAATTCCCTGCAGTAATAAAAAATATATATAAATGAATAGAATCAAAACTAAGCACAATAACAAAACAAATAGAAGAAATGACCTTAGATAAGCAAATTTGTAGTTCCAACTAAAGGAGACAGAACACAGGTATATTTATTTAGCTAACCTATAATTAATCATCTTCACAAAAATTATGAGTTATTAATATCGTTTCTATATTCTGCTACCAGAACCTACTGTTCTATTTCCATCCTAGTAAAAATGGGATGCCAGTATAGCTCAGATGATAAGAGCACTGGGCCAGATATTCACCATTATTTTTGAATCTGTAACTTTGAAAAACACTATCAGGGTGGTCACAAATTCATTTTGAAATTCCCTGAAACGTTCTCCCTCGAAGGATGTTTGTAAAGGTCCTGTCGCCTGTTGATGAAAACCCAGCTACTTGTTCAGAAGCAGATTTAAAAGAGATGAGTGAGGCAAGATGAAAAATGTGACAAACATTATTCATTCAGCTAAAAGAAAACTATAAGGTCAGAAAATGAAAAAGAATAGCAGTTTTCCCCGACTTTCAACCGAATTCCCCGATAATTCTAGGTTATCACAGTTTTCCAGGTCTGTGACTATTCTTCCCAGTTGAAGATTTGTTTCAACTGGGTATCTATGTGTTAATTGTTGTTTAAGCTCAAAATTTATTTTCACAATGACTGAATGGGTTAGCTATACAGCATACATGCTCATACGATTTTAAATGCATCTACAAACAGGCCTCCAAATGTGTCTTCGAAATACAGTGCAGTGTGCAATTCAATAGTGAAGATACCTATCATTCTAGCAATGAAAATAGTTGCCGAGATTTTTGTCAAATTGTGAAATGTTTCTTGTGACAATGTGTGTAAAAACAATTATTGGTAACATCGTCAATTAAACCATTGTTGAAATGAGCATTTAGCTGGAAAGACATGTTGATTTATAAATTTTTAATATTACTTACAGAAAAGTATGATAATGGAATACACCACAAACTGGCTAGGTGACAGCCATACTGCAAAGTGACGCAGAAAATGAAAGCAAGTTTTACCCAGTAGTAGATTTTCTTTTGCAGAATTGCACCAGCATATTATAAAAAAAAATCACACACATTCAAAGTTGAAACTTACTTTTATTTTAAAAATACATAATTAAATAACAAAAATCAATACTAAGGCATGTCTATTTGGCATCCTCCATTTTTACTTTCCCTGCAATACATGGTAATGTATAGGGAAAGTATTGGAATCATGTCCAGAATCACAACTCGAGTTCTCAATGGATCTACATGTTTTGGGACCTCTAGAACACGAAAACACTATTTTTAGCATGATGTCTGTGTGTGTGTGTGCAATGTATGTATCCACTCTAACTCAAAAACTAATAGATGCAATTTCAGAAAATTGGGTAGGTAAGTCACTTGTGGGTAACCTTGGTGCGATTTGGGATAAAACAACCCGACTTTTTTTTATGAAATGACCTGCAAAAATTGCCAGTATCCACACGAGCAAAAAAACTAATAAATCAAATTTTACAAAATTGGGTAAATAAGTCACGTGTGGGTTACCCTGGTGCTGATTAGATTATGGTATGATTTGGAAAAAAATAACCTGCCTTTTTTTGTGAAATGGTTTGCAAAAATCGTCAAAATCTAAAATAAAAAACTACATATGCTCAAATATATCCATTAAATGCTTGTTTTATATGTAACTTTTAAGTATGAAAAGAATAAGACCAACCCCATTACATTAGGGCTAGCCGTTCTCGAGATATTTTAGTTTTTCCGTATTTTCGCTACGTTACCGTTGAAAAAATGTCCAGTTACCAACTGAGAATGAAAATTGAATTAAAAGTGCAAATTGAGTCTCATTTTAAAAAATTATGGTCATTATTTTTTGTCATTAACCTCAATATATAATGAATTATTGAAGAAATAAAGAGAACGTGAATATAAGTCTGCAGGGAAAGTCATGTGCTGCCAAAATCCGATTTTTAAGATTAAAATTACATGATGTCAAAAACAAAATGCTAACACATTAGCAAAATAACATAGTTACATATTAACAGCCTTATAAAAGTCGTTTTTAAGTAAGAAGTACTACTATCCAGAAAAAAAAAGATCAAGAGGCTGAATGTCTGAAAAGTTTAACTTATATGCTGGTAGATTGTTATTCAAATTTCAGCCATCCACTTTAGAATTTGCATGAACATGTGCATGTACATCAAGATGGAAAAATGCTGTATGCAAACTCTAATGCACAGAAAAAAAACTTTCTGCAAATTTTGCAGAGAATGATAAGAGATGAAATTCAATATAAAAATATGCAGATTAAAATAAAGTACAAAATATTAACAACAAATGATTTTTAAAAGCACTTGCGGTTGAATATAAAATGTTTACAATAATTGAATTTTAAAAGCACTTTCGGATGAATAAAAAACGTAAGGGAAAGCTATTGCAGCATTTACAAAAATTATTAATAGCACAATAACATATAAGTACTAAATTTAATTTCAGCAAAGTAACTCGCAGTCCTAGTTGAATACTGACAAATATGAAACCCGATCTAATTCAAGACATGGATACAATCCAGTTTGTTATTGAATACATTCTTTGAAGAAAGAAAACAAAATGAAATCACGTCTATTCTGTAAGTTTTTAACAATAAACATATTTGAAAAAAGACAACAGGTAAAGTATAATTCTAAGAACCAGTTTTTAACATTTTACAACAGTGTTTATGGCTTTGTTCATTCCATCTGTCTGTCCATTCGCATGATAACTGCTGTAAAAATGATGACTATCAAAATGAAATTTTAGTATGTTGTTGAGACGGTCTGTGGGACTTATGGACTTATGTAAATGAATAATCTCACCCAATTAGTTTCGAATTGAACCCAGGTTGAAAAAATGAAATACATTGAACCCTATAGGACCTTATTTTTCAAACAAATTTAAAATTCACAAACAGCTTCGAAAGTTTTAGAAAATATTCAAATTATCTTATAAAATATATAAAAAAAATTTCAGCAAAATAGGTTCAGTAGTTTTTTAAATAAGAATTAAAATAATAAATGACACTGTAATATGAAGAGATCACGTGACCCAAAATCATGATTTTTAAAGTTCATTTAAATTTATATTTTGTGATGCATTCGTGCAAAAATCGCTTTATTTTTGTGCATCTATATTCTGCTCCAATGCAATTACAATATTTTCTTTAGTTTAAAGGATCATTCAACTTTGATTATTTCTACAACAAAGCCTAATTTTATTGGATACAGAATGTAAACAAGTGATTGTAAAGATGAGTTGTATCAGAATTGCTGAATTCTTTTCACGCATAATTATTTAACTCTGGAGTCTGGAATAAAAGTGTATAAATGAAAGAAATATTCACCACTTTTACATAGAGAACCAGACGATTTATATTTCGATGACGTCATTTGAATAAAGTTCATTTTTTTTCGATGAAATTTTAAGTTTTCAAGTAAAATAAATGATTGTAGTTCTGTGATAATTAAAAAAATATCACAGCTGAATGTATAACATTTTGCATTTCAGTTGAAAAGTGTTTCATAATCAATGCTTTATGCATGACTGATCTTTCTTATTTTATAATATAAATACCACAAAAATTTATTTTAAATAATTTTAATATTGCTTACATGAAAAGGCCCAGACCTAATCGAGGCATTAAAGAGAACAATGACAGTTTCCACTATAACTGAATACCATGAATTCTGGATAATAAAAATTATCTGAATATCAGTGTCATGCCTTTCTGAATTTCTTCATAATTCAAAGTTGTTTTAACTATACATGTGCTACATATTTAAATTACCAGTGATCGGGTAAGTTTTTGAATCTTGCTCATGTTTCAAAAGTTGGATATAATGATCAAAGGAAGAGAATATTTTATTGTTGGATTGTAATAAATTCACCAATACCACTAACATAATTGAGTGTTTTATGATATACTAGCCGCCTTCAGCGACCAGCCTGTTCGCTACTTTTGAAAATTCTAACCATGGCAAACTCACTGGCGCAACCTACCAGAAAGGTGTAAGGTAAATATTTAGACGGCCAGGACGTGCCACCCAATTTAGACCAGAACCCAGTGGGAGAGGCCATCCACAGGGACCATACCCTCATTCCCCTACCACCAATCTCTCGGAAGGACTTACGGACCCACATGTTTAATGTGATCGTACTCCGCGTGAACACGGCGGCAATTTTGGCAGTGGCGGGAATTGAATCCGGTGCAATACCCACGTTTAAAATATAAATAAAATCTCGCATTTCTACCGAGTGCAATTCCCGCATTTAAAATATAATGTAATATCACCGTGACAATCTCTATAACTTTCTTTTTATTTATTTCTTTATTTCTTCAGTGAATTCAATTTTTTCATTGTAGTCCCAACCACCACCCGATGTAAACAATACATCGCCACAATTCAATCCAGCATAATGAGCCAAAAACCTTATAAAAAGCAAACACTAATTCGGTTTTTAATTGTCCCTAGGCCCAAAACCGTACAAACGACAATTCAATCATTTAAATTTTATAATGACCATATGCTAAGCTCTTAATTCCATCATTCCATTATTTAATATATCCATTTAAAAAATCCATATCGTTCCATCATTTAAAATATAAATATAATAATTTCACCCGATGTATACAATACATCACCCCAATTCAATCCACCATAATTCAATCATTTAAATTTTATAATGACCATATGCTAAGTTTTTAATTCCATCATTTAAAATATCACATAATTTTCTAACCCGATGCACAATCTCCATGGAAACAATGTGACGTCTCCGGCTGCACGAGCATCTGGGAGAAAAATCGGAACTTTGTTTAGAATTCGTCAAGAAATTTAAAATCATTACTTCTTTAAAATCAGGATTGGGCTGCTATTTATAATTATTTCTTGACCAGATCAAGCTTGTAAGAATGCCTGATGTTGGAACTTTTTAAAAATGTAAATTATTAGTCGAAAATCTCGATACTTTTTCGGATACGAGGATTTAAAAATGAAAGTTTGTTTTTTTGAGCCGAAAGTGACTTTTATTTTAAAATCTTTAAAAAATATTAAAATTTGTCCCTGAGATTTGAAATTGATATATTTTTACTCACAATTGTCTGCTCTTTCCAGTCGTGTGATTTGTTTTTTTCTACAACGTCTGGATGGTGAAGGAAAACGGGGGAAAAAATGGTCGAAATCGCATAAAACATTAAATAACGAAAAAAATAATTCAAATTTTAAAAATCGGTTTTCACGTGTCACCTTTCCACGCCACCCCCACCCCTGGGTCTCCAATTGCCAAATTTTGTAGCTCAGCGATGCGCAATCACTGAGCCTATAGTATATAAGACACACATACACACAGACAGACATTGCCTTTTATTATTTAAGATTTAATAGTTATGCTGATTTCGGACAACACTGTATCAGTTTATATTGTACACAAATTAACATGGGATCCATGCTTGTCAGGAGCAGCTAATATTTTTCATATAGTTATAAAAAAGTAAGGAGTGAGAGGTATATGAAAAAAAAATCAGCATTGACACATCTTTTGATGTGTCAATGTCGTTAAGTTAAATATAATTTAAAATCCCCAACTATCTCACATAATTCATGAACTTCACACACACCTGCCATTTTGAGTAGAATAGCAAATGCATATCTTTCATTCACTGATACAAACCATTGAATTTGAGTATATAAAAGTTAACCAGGGTTCCGAATAACCACAGGTCAATTCAATAATAAATAAGAAATTGGCAGCCAAGGTTAGCTTCTAACCAGTGTTGGTGAATACAAAGGTAACAAGAAAGATCAATCATGCATAAAGCATTGATTATGAAACACTTTCCAACTGAAATGCAATTTTATTTAAAAATATCTAAAATGAGATACATTCAGCAGTGATATTTTGTTAATTATCACAGCACTACAATAATTTATTTTACTTAAAAACTTAAAACCATGGAGGTAAAATTACTTTCTAACTTCATGCTTAAAGCTTCATCGAAAAAGACAATGCTAAAAAATCGTCTGCTTCCCTATATAAAATCAATGAATATTTCATTTATATCACCTATATTCCAGACTACAGAGACAAATAATTTTGTATTAAAAAAATTCAGCAATTCTTATACAACTCATCTTACAGTTTGATTTGTTTACATGCTGCATACATTGAAATTAGGTTTCGTTGTTATAATAGCAACATATAAATCAAAGTTTGGTGATAATTTAAACTAAAAAATATTGTAATTGCGTTGGCGCAGAATATAGATGCACAGAAAATATGCAAAACTAAAGGAGTTTTAGGATAGATGTAACATTTAATATAAATTTAAAAGAACTTTAAAAATCACGATTTTGACAATGGGAAAAAAGATGGGCGCCCTATTTTATTTTGAAGTGAGTCATGTGATCTCTTCATATTATATGGGTGTCTTATTATATTTATTTTTATTTAAAAAACTATCGAACCTATTTTGCTGAAATTTTTTTTTATATATATTTTATGGCATAATTTGAATATTTCCTAAAATTTTCAAAGCAATTTGTGAATTTTAACTTCGTTTAGAAAATGTCTGGAAAATGAGGTCCTATAGGGTTCAATGTATTTCATTTTTTTAACCCATGTTCAATCCAAAACTAATTGGGTGATATTATTCATTTACATTCCCATATATCCTACAGACCGTCTCAACAACATACTAAGATTTCATTTTGATAAAGTCATTTTTATGGCAGTTATCGTGCGAAAGGACAGACAGACAGACAAAATGACCAAAGTCATAAATACTTTTCAATTATGGAAAGTGTTAAAAATTACATAATATTTCAATGATAATAATTCACCTCAGTGTAAAAGGAGAATGTAGAGCAGTACAAAGTAAAAAATTTGGGTAAAGTGGCTCGGTCTATTTTCTACTCATGATTCGGCGAATATTTTTAATATTTTAGTAAAACTTGACAAATATTTTTCCATTTGACAATAAGAATGTATAAAATTGAATGTTGAGCATTTGAATGATTATTAATATTTAGTTTGTCAATAAAATTTAATAAAATATTAATTATAGGAATATCTAAGAAAATATTAAAGTATAAAAATTTGCATTTCTAGGAAGGCCGCAAGCTTGAACTGGAATGCAGCTTTTCTAGAAATACAGACCATAACACAAGGAATGGAGGTTTTAAAAAGTTTTGAAATTCAAATCAAAAATTTTATTTACTACAAAAGACATGGGGGTGCACATTTTTTATATAGGCCACAAGACAAAAATAAAAATATTTCTAAACACTTTTTATGAATCATGCTTTGTTACAGAATCTAGTTGTCACCTGTTGGGTTGCTTTTGCTATTTAATAATTTTAGATATTTTATTTATTAGTAAAAACGGGTTCAGGAGACTTATATTGTTATTTCTTTCTTTAAATTTAGTTATCCATTTTCCATTTATTTAGGTTTGTAATATTCTTATGTTCCATATGTATTCCATTCCATACGTACTGTATTCCAAAATGGCCACAACTGAAATTTTTGAAACGCGCTGAAAATGGAAATAACTGTAAACTATAGAAGAAACACAATTTCTAACCAAAAGAGGGCTCAAATTAAAGGGGATTTTAAGGGGAATCAAATAAATAGTCATTTTTATAAATTTATATATTAAAAGTAATATTAATTTAGGAAATGGAACATTTTAAATTAAGAATATTATTAAGAAAATTAATTTAGAAGATTAAAAAATTTCTAATTAATGAATAAATGAAAAAACAAATATTATTTAAATATTACCAAATTGAGAATATTTAGTCAGGAAAAAAATAAATAAAAATAAATTGCAAAGCCCCAAATTACATAAATTCTAAAGCAAGCCAACATATCCATTGCAACTGACTAATTTGACATCAAACAGTTATTTTGTTTTAGATATTTTGTTTATTAGTAAAAACGGGTTCAGGAGATTATTGTTATTATCTTCTTGTAAATTTAGTTATCTATTTTCCATTTATTTAGGTTTGCAATATTTTTCTGTTCCATATGTATTCCATTCCATAGGTACTGTATTCCAAAATGGCCACACCTGAAATTTTTGAAATGCACTGAAAATGGAAATAACTGTAAACTATAGAAGAAATGCAATTTCTAACCAAAAGAGGAAAACGAGGCATCAAATTAAGGGGGATTTTAAGGGAAATCAAATAAATAGTCATTTTTATAAATTTATAAATCAAAAGTAATATTAATTTAGAAAATGGAACTTTTTAAATTAAGAATATTATTAAGAAAATTAATTTAGAAGATTAAAAAATTTCTAATTAATGAATAAATGAAAAAACAAATATTATTTAAATATTACCAAATTGAGAATATTGAGTCAGGAAAAAAAAAATAAATAAATTGCAAAGTCCCAAATTACATAAATTCTAAAGCAGCCCAACACATCCATTGCAACTGACTGATCCGACATCAAACAAAAGAAGAATCCCCCAGAATGTTAAAGGGATCCAATTCAGTCAACTTTGTTTCTAGGGTCAAAATATGAATTGAGCCTTACATGCCAGGAAAGACCCGATCCAACCATAAGGGAAAACAGAAATCATCAGCAGTGTTTATGACCAGCCAGGCATAAGAAACACACAAAATATTTGTGACTCATTAAAAGTATCACTGTTATTATATATGCCCAACAAGTACAGAAAATGAAATGCTACTGCACAGAATAAAATATTATTACCTACTGTGGAATTGTTATTGCAGCATTTTTCAACATATTGCTTATAATCTTTCTGGTATAGAACAGCCACTTCATCGTCATTGGGTCCAAGCTTAAATAGCCTGATTTCCCCATTTTTCCTCATATTATTCTAGAAAAGAGAACAAATGGATGGCTTCAAACAAGGATGCAATTTTTATTTGTGCAAGGATGCAATTTTTATTTGTGCAAGGATGCAATTTTTATTTGTGCAAGGATGCAATTTTATATTGTGTAACTGTGATATGACAAATTATATAACCACTAGTCTATCCAAGGCTTAACTGTATCCAGCACTCTGTACCAGGTTTAAATTAGGGTGTTTTGTGATACTCAAGAAATTCGTGCCACAACCAAGTCAAATTGTGTCATTAACTTGTGCCATCTAATGGTAAAAGGTAAAAATAGAGCTGTCAAATGTGTGCAATGTCAGTCATCAACATAAACAACAACTGCCGGTACTTACGTATTATCGTAACCATGACAAAACGTAATTGATGTATCGTCCAATAAAGGTCCCGATCGATTCCAAGGACAACATGCAACAAAGTGATCTGTATGAGGACCCACGTTCGAGCGGGCTCGAACTGGTTGGGGGACGTACGCACCGCTGGGACTGTGTCATCAGACAGGCCGGCTTCGCCGGACCAAGTCACAGAGCATACTAGACTCGCTTCTGGGACCGTCGCACAGCGCAAGGACCGTGACAACATGCAGCCAAGTGATCTGTATGAGGACCCACGTTCGAGCGGGCTCGAACTGGTTGAGAAAAACCCAGAAGTGAGTCTAGTATGCTCTGTGACTTGGTCCGGCGAAGCCGGTCTGTCTGACGACACAGTCCCAGCGGTGCGTACGTCCCCCAACCAATTCGAGCCCGCTCGAACGTGGGTCCTCATACAGATCACTTTGTTGCATGTTGTCCTTGGAATCGATCGGAACCTTTATTGGACGATACATCAATTACGTTTTGTCATGGTTGCGATAATACGTAAGTACCCAACTGCCCACTGTGTGCAATGTCAGTCATCAATATAAACAACAACTGCCCACTGTGTGTCCTCCTGGGAATTAGGTCCTAACAATGAAAAGAATTACTGTGTTTGTGACTGTATATCAAATCACTTGTTCAGGAATTTTTCGGTTTTGTTTCCTGACAGAAAACTTCAAAATGTAAAACATTCCTTTGTAATAAAAGAATTGTAAAGAACATTTTACAACGAAATAAATTGTTAGTTTTTTAAATAATTGTGCAAATGATGGTATATCATACAGAAAAAAAATTTAAATGCATATAAAAACTTCATGTTTTTATATGCATTTGTATGATCACACAAACTTTCATGTTTTTATATGATCACACAAATTTTTTATAGCTTGTAAGAACTTATGACCAGAGTCCAAGTGCTTTGTCCGCTACGCCCTGTTTGCTCTTGTTTGGGCTCAGTAAAACTGGGATCAAATCTGTTCAAATTTGTAAATATGATAAACAAAGTAACAATTTCATCACTTGCGCGAAAAAAGAAAAAACTTCTTCCAAATTTTAAAAAATGAAGTCACTCTAAACAGGTTCATTTCAACTAAGAAAATTTGCTCTCAACGCTATATTGAAGTTCTTCAGATCTGTTATGAAAGTTTGTGCATACTTGATTGAATAGAAAGTTTGTTAAGAAGGAAATACACTACGATTATGCATGGGAAACAGGAACCCATGTACATCATTTGGACGGGGTCAAATTTTGTGGAAAGTTATTAGCTTCTACAGGAAATAATTCAATTTAGAGGAGATTATTTAAAAAACTATTTTTTGCATTGAATTTAGTATCAGTAAGTTGACCAACATGAGTTTGTATAGCTCATGAAATGACTCAGATATTTCTACAGCATATTCTTAGAAAAATAGAAGAAAAAAAACTATGTTTTTCCAGATCCAGGATGTAATTTGTAAAACAGATTTCAGATGTGGATTCAGCCTGGTTGAATTAGTATACACAAGTTTTGACATGGAATAATGTGTTTGATGAATCCTGGTATGAAGGCCATGCCGTCACATCAGGTGTGATGAAAAAGGTTGAGATTTTGAAAGATTATAGCTTGGTGTCCAATAATCAGAGGAAAATGACAGTGGCGAGATAAGTTAATGCGAGATAAGCTGCTAAAAATTACCAAGCAATAATCAAATTGCCAAGTTTTTATTTTTTTAATTCTGGTAATTAATATTTAGTAATAATTAACTTTGAAACTTATTTCCCTTATTATAGACCACTGTTGGCTGAATATTGTAGAACAAAATGAAATTTTTATGTACATAGTTGTTTCATTTGCAAATACGCATGTGACAAGATGTATTCTATGTTGCGGAATGTATCTCTGGTACACAGACTCTAAAGTTTTTTCCAACGCTCTCGGGATCACAATTGTGACTTGGATATGGTTTAAATATTCATATTCTGAATTTTTAAATTGGGATGACTTCTCACTATTAACTTTCCTATTCAGCTGAATCATGGAGGCAAAGGGATGGGTTCAACTCTATAAGCTGAATACAGTTTTCTGCTTATATCTCTGAATACAGTTTATTCAGAGATATAAGCAGAAAAATAGTAAAACAGAGGCTACTTTGAAAGGCTATTTCTTCAGATTCAGAGGAATGAAATCTGGAATAGATTTCAGATTTGGATTCAGCCTGGTTGAATTAGTATACACGAGTTCTTTCAGCTCTCTGGGTTGCAATTGGTGCTCTGACATACTGATACTGCACTTCCAGAGAGGTGATATCAAGTGATACATAAACATTTATTGGACCTAGAACAGATATCTTACATCTATAATTAAAAATTTTAAGATATCCACTAAGAAGCAAATACGAGAAATTAAAAAAGATAAAATTTCCAAAAAGTCATTTTTTTTTCTTCTAAAGTCTCCGACTCCCCCCCCCCTGCCATATTTTTTGGAGTATTTTAAAATTTTCAGTTTATTACAACACTATTCACAATCATCACATATAATAAATATGCTATATATTACTAATTATTAATCAAGAATATTTTAGAAAAAACAAAATAATTACCAAGCACTTGTCCACTTCCGTTCTACATTTGATAAGAGCGTATATTTGATGCCTCATAACAACGGGAGGAAGCTGACTTTGAAATTTTTCAACAGGAAAAAGGGAACACAGATATGCCAATGCTGAAGGAGTGTCTTTCACATCTAAAAGATGCAAATATTAGACTATTTATAAAATAAAAATAGAATGAAATTGAGGATATTGTATAAGGGTCGAGAAGGTCTGAACCTTAGTGACAGTACATAAAAAAATTGTCAATGAATGTAAGCATAAAAATTTCTCAATAAATTTACTCATAGAAACTCGTGTGTTTTTTATTTTTTATGTGAGGTAATTATTTGGGATTGTGCAAAGTGCACGTGAGTGAAAAATAATAGATTTTTAATTATTTACTTTATTTATATTTGTTATAAAACCACATAAACTAAAAATTTAGCACTTTTTCAAATATATTTAAAATTCTGTTAATTCTTGTTCTAGAAACTTACTCTTTTTATATGGTAGTAAAAGATCCGAGCATTTGTACAACACAATTGAAAATTAGAAAAAATATATGTTTAATTATTTATTTCAAATTAGCCTTAAAATGTGATATAATTGTCCGGTGCATTTAAAACACTAATTCCCAAGCTACAAACTTACATTTTTATTTCTCTAAAGTGAGATAGTGATCTAGGTATATACATAAAATATTCAAAAACTTAATAATTTTTAATTACTTAAAGAAGTGAAATTTTGAGCAACTTTTACACAAATTGGTTCTTTAGCAATTGAAATACTAAAGTTTCCATCTTAACACCATCAGAAAGATCAAAGAATGCTCTTTCCCATGAATCAGTAAGAAAATTTCTCAATTTTACAGAGAATTGCTAAAAATTAACCATTGAATATGTAATTTGCATAAAATTTCTCACATTGCCAATACCTACTACTATCTGATATTACAAATGGATCATATGAAACTGCATTATTTAACTCTCTATGAAAACAAAATTTATTATTCTACATTAATTTGAAGAATTTTTCTAATTTAACTACAAATTTATGGAAGTGGCAATCTTCATTTTCAATGCTGGCATTGAACACCTCAAGATTAAAAAGTTGCTGTTGTGTACATGCGTAGTAGGAATGAGAATTGCAACCAGGTTTTTTGTTCTATTTCTTTAAAAAAGTTATTTATAAAGAAGTCACTACAATAAAATAGTGACTACTGTTTTTTGTCAACTTCTCTTAAAAAAGTATTGCCAAAGAAATGATCACAATAAAATAGCGACCTCTGGCTGTGGGCACTACATTTAGTTTAACTTGAAAACTGTTCAAAATTTAAACAGTATCAAACTTTTTTTGTTTTAAACAACAAGAATATTAAAGAATTGTAATTTTCATTTATCATACATGCTATATATTATTAACATAAAATGGAAAAAGTGTTGGAAATTTTGTTTTCTTCTACTATGGGTAGAGGGCTCTAATTACTAATTTGTTTCCGGGTAGAAGGTACTAATTACTAATTTGTTTCAGGGCCCCTTTACTTCTTAGTCGGGCTTTAGTCATGGACAGTGGTCGGAAGTAATGTGCTACAAGTAGTGAAACTACAGTAGTCACTACTTTTTCTAGTAGTTTGTAGTGTAATGCACTACTTTTAAAATAAATAGTGTAGCGAGTAGCATGATACAGTAAATCACTAGTTTGTATCGAGTTTTGATGCTACTTTTAACGTTACCTAAGTTAGCAAACAAAGTGCCATTCTACATATCACATGATCACTCTTTCTTCCTTTGTATAAAATTTAGTGTTCTGCATAACGATGTACGATTTGTGAAGTGCCAAGCATTTTGAAACAAATAAAAAATATTGGTTGTTTTATCTTTAGAGCTAATTGTCCCTCTCATAATATCAAATACGATGAGATGGAATTCAATGCATACTGCCGTCGAACGCATATGCCGGTTACTGAAGGAGAAGAAGGAGAAACTATACAAGATTTTGGATGCTAAAGGTACAGTGCCTAGAAGTCTCTTCTAGGCACTGTGCTGCAGGGTTAGAAAAGCTATTGCCTCATGATGTTACTTTTTTATATGAATATATTCAGCTGTGTTACGTCCCAAAAGATCCTGCTTGTCTGATTGCAATTTTGAGATGCAAATTCTACTAAAAAAGAACAAACATGATTTTAAATAAATAGTTTTCACTTTTAGTTTATTTTATACATTTGTTTTATTTTATTGTTTTCAGAAATGGGTAAAAGTGTAAAGATTGGTAAGTTGATCAGTCAATTTGGGAATCAGTAAATTTTATTTATTCAGAATAAGTATGTTAAATTACTATGGTATATCCACATCCTCAATTTTTTGTGTAAATTGAAGCTGTAGTAAAATTTGTCTTATAAAAGTATTTAAGTGGTGGAGAATGTGAGAATGTGATGATCACTTAAGAAGTGGTTTGCAGTCACTACTTTTTAAAAAAAGTAGTTTTTTCAACCACAGCTCATGGGACTACATTTTTCAAAATTGCAAAGGCCAAAATCTGTTACAGCTTTAGTATAAAGAATTCTTTTGGTGCAAGTTTTGACTGAGATGTGACAGACACAGGGAATCCCATTTTATTTCTGGAATTCCAGTAACCCTGCCTCCTGTTGGCATTTTGACAAAAAATCCTGACTGAGCTTGAAGGTTCTTTTGAGATTCGACTTTGATGATCGTATCAGGTAATACCATTTTTTTATTTTGATTTTTAGTGTTTTTTCTTGTATATGTATCGTGCTTTTGGCAAAATTTGTTTTCCTAAGTGTCATTTTTTTTAAATTTTGGCAAAAGACAATATTTTTAAGTGTCATTTTTAAAATTTTGGCATAGTACAATCATTTTTCTAAATGTAGTTTTTTTTTTTTAATTTTAGCACAGTACAATAATTTTTCTTATTATTTTTCTTAAAATTCGATTTAATTTATTTTGATTTTAAAGGAAAAATTAATTTTATGGATTCGATCGATTATTGGATGCTGAATAAATGTGGCATATACACTAAAAAACCTCAGCAAAATAGGCAAGGTAATATTTGATTTGGCTATTTATTTATTCAAAAAGCTCCAATCATATGCAGAGAAAGGAATTGATTGTTTTAATAAATTTTTGAAAATAGTTAGGACATTGACTGGGAGGAGCAGAAATAAGGTCAAAATATTTAGGAGGGAAATTTTCAGTTTCTACATTATTTTACCTTTTTATATGGCATTTAGATGTGCTACCTTTCATTTTTTGTATGGCATTTTTGTTTTTTATGCATTATGTTTTTCCTGATCAATGTAATATAACTTTTAAAAATTATTTTATTTTAATATTTTTTTCTTTTCCCACTAAGCCTAACATGGTAAGAGTTCTTTCATAGCACATTCCTTGGCAACATTTTTGATCCCCAAAAAATGTTGGATTTTTCAAAAGACTGAAGCTGTTCCCAAAATCTAAATATTTGTTGGAATTTGAGCAAAATTAGTATGAGAGTTTGTGTCAAATTGCAATAAAGTCACAAGAATATCAATATATGCACTCACCAACAAAAACAAGTATTTAATTCACTTGTTTTAGTACATCCAGAAAATTTCATTTGTAGTCAGAAAAATTTACTCTCCTCCAATTGCACACTTAAATTGCTGGTTCCATCTCTACAAAACAATACAAGAACATTGTTCTGGCCCAACTCCTACTAGGTGCAACATTCCTATTAACTTTTTCATTGCTTCTGGGGAATTATTTTTCTACTACAGTCATTATTTATGCCTTTATAATAATTATAATGAAATAGAAAAGATTAAAATACATTATTAAAATGTGTTAACTGTTTATAAAGCACTCCAAATATTAATTCAGTTAGTACAATAAACAAAAAACAATTTTTAATACATAAAAAAATACTTACTATGATCTTCCTCCAATGAAGAAGCCAATTTTCTTCGTTTAATATCACAAATACTGTTGAATGAAGAACGTTTCCGATTCATTCTAAAATAAGAAAAAGTCATAAACTAAATATCTAACAACACTAAAATGAAATTGGGACATATGCAGTTCTTCAGATAAAATCCTTTTTAAGTCACTCTACTTATTTCCCCTTTAGTAGCCATTCTAGAATTTTTAAATTGGTAAATGTTGGTATAAAGTGGCTTACTTTTAACAGGTGTTGGCACATGCTGCAATCCAAAGATGACAGTTAGTATACATTCATGAGTAAAAGTCAACCAATTCAAGTTACAAAATAATGTTTTAATTATAGCTTTAAACTTTAACAAATTATTTAATAGATAAATAAATACCAAATTTTTATTTTAATAGGAACAATATCAATATATATATATATATATATATATATATATATATATAGATATATATATATATATATGTATATATATATATATAAATATAAAATTGTAAATCCAATGTTAGAATGTAAGTAGTAACTCATAATACACTATTCCAAAATTTTCTACAAAATACAAAGAAATAAAAGAAATTCAAACATAAAGAGGAAATTATAAAGCGTAATGCAGGTCATAAAGACAAAGACAATCAACAAATTTCAAAGGTGAGGAATGAAAATAGGAATACAAAAAATCAAGCAAAAAAGTTTGCACATGGAAGAGCTTTAGGTTTAAGATAAGTTCATTTCGAAAAAATTCTTGTCAAGTCTATATATCCCTTCGAAATGAACACAAAAATGCTTGTTTCTGAAACACAAGATAGATTCTATCTATAAACTTGTGTTATATGGATGACAAGCATTTAGATTGGAAAAATAAAGGAAACATAAATACCTTAAAATACACTTCATTAGTACAACCATGACGAGCAAAATATGACTAGACCAATGTTGCCATATGCAGAAATGAAAAGATGTGATTTGCTGTTGCCAAAGATAGTAATAAAAACCGTACTGCATAAAAGCAATAAAATGAGATATTTTACAGTTAAAGCTGCAAGATAAAAAGATGAAAATATAATAAATTCAGGAGAATGTAGAAGTACGGCTAAAATAAGATACTAAGGAGAGATTAAGAGAATATTAGGCTAATCGAAACTTATTAACTATACCATTTACTAAATATGCAGGATATTTATAAAATTTACTGGTAATTTTGAGGTTATTAATTTGCAAAGCATGAAATTTTTTATCTGATAATCTATAAATTCTAAAAAGTTGATTAAGTATAATATATCTAAACAATTGAATCAAGTTGCAGGAATTAAAAGGTAATAATTTATTAATATTAAATTAAAAAAAATCTTTTTTATCATATAAATTAGTAACTATCCCATTAGTAGGTTCTATAATTAGATTTAAATCCAAATAATAAATATTATTACTAATAGTAGTTTCATTAGGTATTAATTCCAAATTATCTGGATAGAAATCTATATCTATGACAAAGTTATCAGTAAATACAAGACAAATCAGATCATCTACATATATGTAAATTTTATAATCTGTTGAAGTAAAGAATTTTTCATATTGATATAGGTATAAATTAGCTAACATACTGCTACTACAGCCACCTTGTGGAACACCCGAGACTTGTAAGTATAATTTATTACCTTGAAAGATATAATTATTGAAAAGAACAAAATGGAGAAGCTTAGGAAAATTGGTAAATTTAGTAAGATGAGATTGATTAGTAATATAAGCATTATATAAAGCTAAAATGACATCATATAGATCAGTGATCCTAATATTATTAAATAGATCTTTAAAATCAAAAGTTTGAAATCGTATTATTTTACCAAGTGTTTTTAATTTATTTTTTAATTCTTTACTGTTATTTAGAATAATGTAGTTATCACTAGAATCTCGTAAATTAATATTTAGTACATTTAAATAATTTAGTAATAATTTACTAGCAGTAGTAGAATATGAATTATGACCACTAGTTATATATATATATTATATATCTATATATATATATATATATATATATATATATATATATATATTTATATATATATATTTATATATATATATATATATATATATATATATATATATTTATATATATATATTATATATATATATATATTATACATATATATATATATATATATATTATATATATAATATGCAAGAAGTAATTATGGTATACTCTTAGCTGGGGACCAGATAAAAACTGCCAAATTACAGCAATAACTCATCCAAACTAACAACTTTTAAAGAGTTTATCTTTTAACATGTATAGCAACCCTAAAACAAACCGTTTTTAAAAAAATAAGTTTCTTTTTAGAAAAACTAGCCACTTTTTAAAATACTAAGATGGACTACAGAATTTGGCAATTGCCTGAAGACGAAGAGGCAAGTATTCAATTTTTCCAAAAAAATGGAATTCTTCATAAAGACGATGTTGAAATAATCATCCGATAAGTGTGATTCATTACCAAGATGGTTATGCAGTCAACGATCATGCCGAGAAAATAAAGGAATGCGCACACAAACCTGGTTTGATGGATCACGTATCCCTTTTCTCACTGCTTTACGATTTATATACCTGTGGTGTCAAGAGTTAACGTCGGTTGAATTTTGCGAATTTCAGCTTCAAATGAACCACAACACAATTGCCGATTGGAATAACTATATGAGGCAAGTTTGTGCCAATGCTTTATTGTTACGAAAAAAACAAAAAATCAGAGGGACACTTCAGTGGGGTTTAGGCAGTTTATGTCGTGAAACTAAAGAACGTTTCTTTGTTGCAGTCCCAGATCGAACAGCAATCACTTTAATGGCTGCAATCAAAGAACATATAGCTGATGGTAGTACCATATTTACCGACTGTTGGAAAGGATACAAAACTGGAGAATTGAAAAATTCCGGATTTGAACATTTTACTGTCAATCACTCGTATAATTTTGTGGACCCAACAACTGGATGCCACACCCAAACAATAGAGCGGTTGTGGGGTTTTGCCAAATGGCGGAATAAACATCCACGTGGAACTGCAAGAAACCATTTAGAATCTTATTTAACTGAATTTATGTGGCGACGCTTGCATGCTAAAACAAATTTATTTTCAGCAATTGTAAACAAAATTTACAATTTCATGCCTGCTATACAAATTGATCTTTTTTTATTGCATATAAAAATAAAAGTCCACGAGAGTGAACATTTAGGCTTGTCGATAACTACGGCAACTTTAAGCTCGGCGGTTTTGGTCTGGTACCCAGCTAACGGAAGAGTACCATTTTTTCTACTAAAAATAATTTTTATACAACTGCTTGTTTAATTAATACTTGGGCTTATATTATTATATTTCTTATTATCATGACTATTCTACAATTTAGGGAAGTGTTGTCATCTGGTGCCACTTACTGAATTTATTCTTTAGTTTGATTACTGTTTGGAAACTATTTGGATGCACTAGTTTGCTATTTACTGGGAAATTTTGTAGAATAGGTTTGAAATTAATTTATATGATGATTATGAATTTATTGGTTAGACTATTTCTTCATCTAACCATTGTAGAGCTGATCAAGGTGTTACTATTTAGCCAACTTCATGTATTTTATTTCTGTAAATAATTATTTTATCTAATCAATATATATAAATATATATATATATATATATATATATATATATATAATAATAGTAGTTTGAAAATCCAATGAATGAAAAGTACGATGTAACACGATAAACCTAACTTTTTAAAACACTTTTTAATTATTTTATCTAATCAATATATATATATACATATAATAGTAGTAGTTTGAAAATCCAATGAACGAAAAGTAAGAAGATGTAACACGATAAATCTAACTTTTTAAAACACCCACAGAATAAAATATAATACAGCAAATCATCAATCAAATGGATAAAAAATACAAAACACTAGCTATCAAGTTACAGAAAATCAACAAAATTCAAAGGTATGGAAATGAAAAAAGAAAAACTTAAACTAAATTCAACTATCTAACTGGCTTACAAAACAAAAGTAAAAATCAACTAATCCTCAAGCAAATGGAAAAAAAAATAAATAAATAAAATAATTATCAAATCAACAAGTCAAAGAAAAATATCATAATACAAAGGTATGGAATCGAAAAAAGTATAACAAACGAAATTAAGCACAAACGCTATACACGTGGACGAGGTTCTAAGCCTAAATCATGAATTGTTAACCTCTACAAAAATTTAATCATGTCCAAGTTTTTTGTAGAAGCAAACACAAAAATGCATGTTTCTGAAGAAATAGATAGATTATATCTATAAACTATTTCTACTTGGACGACATACATAAAGAAGGAATAAGAAAGAAAAAATGAATACCTGGAAAAAGCACAGCGTATGTACAATCGAGTCGAAACCGGGAACACTGATAGAAGAGACTAGTGTTGCCATTCGTAAAGAAAAAATAAAAAACCATTTACTGTTGCCATTCATAAGAATTGAAAAACAGTTAAGCGAAATGTTAAGAAAAAGTATTAATATACAAAAAGAGCTACTAAAAGGAGGGGCAAATAATAGTAATGCTGAAGTGGAAGAGAATGTAAAAAAAAAAAAAAAAATTAAAAACACAAGAGAATGGAGATGTCTGGCTAATATAAGATACTATGAATAGAATTATATGATACTATGAAAAGAATTATAAAAATCCAGCTATTTTAAATTTTTTAACAATACTATTTACTAAATAAGAGGGATATTTATATAAATTGCTAGTAATTTTGAGATTATTGATATGCATAGCATGAAATTTTTTATCAGATAATCTATAAATTCTAAAAAGCTGATTGAGTATAATATTTCTAAACAATTGAATCGAGTTACAGGAGTTCCATAAATTCCGAATTAGTTTAAAAATTCCTAAAAATTGAAGGAATTGGTATATTTGAATGAGGTTTGCGACAAAGTTAGTCTCATGAAGGGGGATTTTTTTGGTAGAGAAAAAAAAATTAGTCCAAAATTTTGTCAATAGAGGGCGCTGCACGCAAGCAATCACAGGAAATATGCAAATTAGAGTCCTATAAAATGCTGGATGTATGATTTAAAGCTCATTTCTGAATTTTCCTGTTACTGGCTTTCATTGTGATGTTGACATTGGTGGATAAAGCACTATTGGTTAAGTTGTTTTACCTCAGCCACGAATCTCCGGCTGAAACTTTACGATGGTTTCGGACACAGAAGAGATTGAAGAAAGGTTTTGGTCCAATCGCTCCTGCCAGACTGGTTTCCCTGGTACGAAGTTTCGAAGAAACGGGAAGTTTGTGTAATCGCCCTTGCAGTGATAAACCACGTTTGTCAGAGGTCCGTACCTCCGCTGTGGCTTCGCAAATGCACACTTTAAGGGAACAGTCAACGAGTACAGCAAGTAGCGTACGAGAACTGGTAAGAATAAGTGGTATACTGAAGACATCGGTATTCCACATCCTTTATGGTGTATTAAAATTGTACCCCTACAAGTTGAAATCACTGCACCAGCTCTTACCAAATGACATAGCTAAGCGAGTGCAATTTGCAAATTGGGCTTTGTCGAAAATCGACGAAGATCCACAATGGCTGCTCAATATCTTGTGGACAGACGAGGCTCATTTTTCATGGCATGTGGAACAGTCAATACCCATAACTGTAGAATCTGGGCAAAGGAAAGCCTACATGCCTACAGTGAGAAGCCCGTACATTCCCCACATGTTATTTTTTGGTGTGGATTCACTGTGTCTATTATTGTGGGCCCTTTTTTCTTTGAACAGCCCTGTGCAAAAGCAGGCTGGCAGACATGCTCAATTAATGGAATATGCTACTTGCAAATGCTAATGGAGAAAGTGATAGTGCTTATTGGAACATAGTGTCCTTGACACAGTGACATTCATGCAAGAAGGGGAACCTTCTCATATCGCAAACAAAGTGAAGAAGTTCCTGAGCAGAACCTTTACTGAAGAACGATTAATCAGCCGTCACTGTACAATTGAATGGCCCCCTTCGCTCACCGGACTTAACACCCCTAGATTTTTGGCTCTGTGGTTACGTTAAGTCCCAAGTGTACCGCGCAACAGCCCATCTTCTTTAATGCAGTTAAAGGATGCCATTTGCCACAAAATCTTCTGCATCCATCCGGATATGCTACATGCTGCAGTTAACGGTGTTGTCACTCGCTTGCAAACTATCATTTGTGGTGATGGCGGACACATAGAACAAGTACTCTAGTGCTGTGATGTGCTTGTAAACATTTGCCTGCATGCAAATAAACGTAGTTTTCCACGGAATTCTGTGATTGCTTGTGTGCAGCGCCCTCTATTGACAAAATTTTAAACTAATTTTTTTTTTCTACCAAAAAAATCCCACTTCATGAGACTAACTTTGTCGTAAACCGCATTCAAATATACCAATTTCTTCAATTTTTAGGAATTTTTAAACTAAATCGGAATTTATGGAGCACTCTGTATATACATATATATATATATATATATATATATGTATAGATTAAAAATAATTACATTTAAAAGCAGAGCTATGTCTTATAATGATACAAAGCTTTGGCTACCAGGGGTTAATCAACTGACAGTTAGTTCATAGGCATATTTAGACCATAAAGCAACTTTTGTGCCACAAACTCAGTTACAGTAAGTTACATTTTAAATATATTCAATAAAATAAATTATTTAAATTTCTTTCAAAATTAATCTTTAAATAAAATAAAACATCAAGAATTTGAACAACTTAGCATTAGATTGTAAGTTATGTTATGTTAACTGCAACTACCATAGTAGCTACAATCTAATGCAGTAACCTTCAATTTAATTTTATAGCAATTTCAATACAGAAATGATTGAGTATCACTATTTAAAGTTTGTATAAATTATTAGAAGGGTAAACAGATATTTTAACTCAAATTCTTGGATGAAAATTTGATGCACATTTCTAAAAGAATTGCTGCTAACACTCAACAGATGGTTATGACACTTTTGAAACGCTTGGATATATTATAACACCCTACAATCAGTAATTTCAATCTGTAGTTTTTATTTACTGCCCTATTACTTGAGTACATGTACTTATTCCATCAAGTAAAAAAAGTTTGAATATTACATGTGGTAGATAAATCCATAAGTCTGACAGCTAAGGTAGCTTTTGTCCTGGGTCAATTTTTAAAATGCATTAAAATTGACATCTACTTATTTGGTACATTGATAAAATTTGTGTCAAATTATGACATTTTACGTCCCATTAACAAACAAATGTGCAAGTCTTGGAAGTTATATCATGTGGCAGCTTGATGTCAGATGTGTCAAAAATGACACAAAATTAATCAACTTATTCTATTGAATATGCAGATGAAACTTATGCCATTTGTCAAGATTTTTCAGGCCAAACTTGAAAGTAAAAGTTCACCATGCATCTGAAGCAGTGAAGAGTGGCAGATGACCGTGAAGTTTAAATTTTGAAAATTTATATTTAAAAACATTCATACAGAATTTAACAGTTTGAAAATAAGAAGATTTAGATAATGTAAAAAAAAAATTGTATATTATGACTCATTGCCTCCCCCCTCCGTCTCAATTTTTTAAAAATTAAAATACAAACTTTAAAAAAAAATTTCATTACATTTCTTTTGGGTCTCCAAATTACACACTTTAAAGAAAAAATGATTTCAATATATAATCTTTTAACAAACTAACATCGAAAAGTTCAAATTTTGGTCAACTGTTAGAAAAGTTTCTATCACAAAACTTTATTTTTAAGAGATTTTTGATGAGACTAACAAATTACTGCATCAATATAAACATTTTAACAAGGGTTATTCTTGTATTTTTTATATCTATAATGGTGATAGG
This sequence comes from Amaurobius ferox, assembly GCA_951213105.1. Classification (NCBI taxonomy): domain Eukaryota; kingdom Metazoa; phylum Arthropoda; class Arachnida; order Araneae; family Amaurobiidae; genus Amaurobius; species Amaurobius ferox. Next base: position 143,153,009 of record OX578147.1, on the reverse strand, counting down.
ACAAACTGAACATGTGAATTATTCCCAGGCAAGTATAGATCCTCTTACCCCCATTGAGTACTTGCAGTGCTGTCACTCCTATCCAGCAAATGCTCAATTCCCATATTACCCACTATTTTGCATATTGAGTATTCACCATAAATTGTTTATATGGCCTGGGCCCTTATGAAATGCCTTATTTTGTCCGTAAGTGTCAGCAGCCCTAAGAACATGGATGAAATTCATGTTCTTAGGGCATCCATTAGCTTTTTACAGGAGAAATGAGAATTTACAAATTTGGCATGCCTCCGAGATGGCATATTTTAGCAGCCATTTATCAATTGATCATTACATCTGTTTATGAGCAAATCAAATGGCCAAAAGAAATTAAAATATAATTGTGTTGTCACTAATTTAAACTGTGATTGGCATAAAAAAATTATTACAAAAAGAGTTGAATGGCAGGTCAAAGAAAATACATACAGGGCTGGTTGGGGAATGGGAACTCTGTGGTGAGTGTCTAGATTATCTATTTTAAATAAAAGATTATGCAGTAGATTCTCCTTAGGTTTGGGGTTTTGGTGCCTGAGGTAAATCAGATCTCATCATGACAGAACAATGGCAGTACTGACAGAGAATTACATTTACAGTTTAAGCAGGATTACAATGCAGTACCGCCGTGCAATGTAAAGCGAACAATGTATATGAACAACTTTATACGTTGTACAAAGATGGAAAAGCAACTATGAAATTGGTTGATATTAGTTCTACAGGTTATATTTGCTTTCAGTGATAAACATGAATATCATACTACAAAAATATTCACGAAAACTAAGAAATCGTCAGCTAAGTGCTTCTTCTTCTTCTAGATTCCAATTGGAATCGGGAGTTTTACGGCTGCACGTATTCTGTGGCTGCACCGTTCAAAAACCGAGCGCTTATTCACTGCAACGCACTCCCGACATAATACACGTGATACATACGTCAGGCGAGAATTTAAGCAAACCCAGCCCTTTGACAGCTGGTTTCTTTCTGTGTTTGTCTTTTTTGTGACGTCATGTAGGTGTTTGGGCGCAGATGAATGATAAGAGAATTGGTTTCTTCATGTGGAAATTTATAATTCAATTCGTGTGTCCGTTCGATTTTGATACACACATGTATATATATATATATATATATATATATATATATATATATATATATATATATATATATATATATATATATATATATATATATATATATATATATATATATATATATATTTATATATATATTTATATATATATGTATATATATATATATATATATATATATATATATATATATATATATTAATATTTTATATTAATTATTTTCTATTTAAATGTTTTCAAGGCTATCAAACTACTAGTATTAGGAGTTGCTCCTGCTTTTATTGTAAATATTACAAATGAACTTTATTATGTTATTGATTTTTTTTCATGCCCAAGTCGCACGAACAGCGTAAGCAAGTCTTGCAATTTTTTTCCCTCTTTTAATATGAATATATCATTTTCATTTTAACAATTTAGTCACGTTTAAAATGCATTCCCATTTAAATTAGAATTAAATTAATTAACGTCTATGGGATGCCAAGTGTCTTCCTTGCCCTTCACTATGGGCCCCAATTAACATTTTCCAGGAGGGAAACTCAAGGATGAGGCGTTCAATATCGACTACCTTGTAACCTACATTTGTAACCTTAAACGTCCTCGGGAGGGAGAGTTCCCCTTTGCGTTCCCTTATGGGAGCCCATGGCACACACACCCAGAGAACTAATTCCAGCAGCGACAAACTCAGGATAAGGCGTTCAATATCGACTAGCTTGCAACCTACATTTGTAACCTTAAATGTCCTCGGGAGGGAGAGTTTCCTCTTGCGTTTCCTTATGCGAGCCCATGGCACGCACACTCAAAAAACTAATTCCAGCAGCGACAAACTCAGGATGAGGCGTTAAATATCGACTAGCTTGAGATACATTTGTAACTTTAAATACCCACGGGAGGGCAAATTTCCCTTTGTGTTCCCTTATGGGCGCCCATGGCAAGGACACCCATAGAACTAATTACAGACAAACTCAAGGATGAGTTTGACTGGCTTGCGATATTGACTAGCTTGAACTTGTAAGTCCAGAGGAGGCAAGTGTCAGCTTGCTCTCCCCTATGACGCCATGCAACTTCATCTTTTCCGGGGGTTGCAAACTCAAGGATGAGATATACAATATCGACTAGCTTGATAACTACATTTGCGACCTTGAATGTCCAGGGAGAGAAACTGCACCCTTGTGCTCCCCTATGGGAGCCCATGATAGCAGGTGTTCAAAGTTTCAGTTTTCTATATCGTGGAGACTTTTGTAGGATTTGGACATACTTCTTGCACCCCCATACACCTTGTCTACCCTTGGGAGAAAAATGGAAGGACCTGTTAGGTTCTGTCCCGTTGTTGATGCTATAGGCATGGTCGCCCATAGCACATTGCCAGAGAGCGAACCCGTAAATGATACAATATCGACTACATTTGGCACCCTGATACCAACGTTTGAAACTTTGAATGCCCAGGGGAGCGTGTAAGTTCCCCTTTGCCTTCCCCTATGGGTGCCCATCGCATGGACTCTGCTTATACAGTTGACCTCGGGACAGAACTTAATGGAGCCGAAGTTTTGATCTCCCCTGGGGTGAAAAATAGTCTTTCAAAATCCTCCACAAGCCTCTGTAATATGAAAGGCCGAAATATAGCACACATGCCATGGGCTCCCATAGGGGACGTAGAACGTCTGAAATATAGGTATCATTCTAATCAATACTGTACGCCACATCCATGTGTTTGTCTTCGCTAGAAAGAGTTCCAGTATGGCCCTTGCCATGGGTGCCGATAGGGGAGCGTAAAGGGCCACTTACCCTCCCGCGAACATTCAAGGTCACAAACGTATAGGTGTCAAGCCAGTAGATATTGTACGTCTTATCTTTGAGTATACCTTCCTTGGAAATTTTTCTATTGAAGCCCTTGCCATGGGGGATATTGAAAGTTCCAAATGTAGGTATCAAGCTAGACGACATTGTCGCCCTTGAATGTGTCCCCACTGGAATAAGTTCTATAAGCGCTCTTGCTATGAGCGCTCATAGGGGAGCGTGAGGGGAACTTACGAATCCGTGGATGGTCAAGTTCACAAAGGTAGGTGTCAAGCTAGTCGATATTGTACGTCTCACTCTTCAGTATACCCCCTGGAAAAGTTCTATAGGCGTTCTTGCCATGGGTGCCCATAGGGAGCGCGAGAGGCACTTGTCCTCCCGTGGACGTTCAAGGTCTCAAATGTAGGTATCAAGATACTAGATATATTTACTTCTCATCCTTGAATTTGGACATTCCAGGAAAAGTTTTATGAACGCCCTTGAATCTTACTCCTTTTGAACAAGGTGGACCCCCTCCTATTATTCGTGTTTTAATTAACTCTTTCTAATTTTCTACAGAATGGTAGAACATTTTGAAATCAATGTGATTGAAACACAGATTATTCAAAATTAAAGATTTTACAAAAGAGAGAGAGAGAGAGTACGTATAGTCATGAAATTCTATATGTAGATGCATTCTGAAAAATAAATCAGAATTAGGTATAACATTTTATAATTAACGTGATTAGAGCACGAATAACTGAGAGGGTGTGTGTGTGTCAAAAATATAGTGCGATTAAAATATAGTGTTGTAACTGCAGGAAGGGGTCGACCTTGTTCCGAAGGAGTGGGATTCAAGGGCGTTCATAAAACTTTTCCTGGAATGTCCAAATTCAAGGATGAGAGGTAAATATATCTAGTATCTTGATACCTACATTTGAGACCTTGAACGTTCACGGGAGGACAAGTGCCCCTCGCGCTCCCCTATGGGCGCCCATGGCAAGAGCGCCTATAGAACTTTTTAGGGGGTAAACTGAAGGGTGAGACGTACAATATCGACTAGCTTGATACCTACCTTTGACCATTCACGGGATGGTAAGTTCCCCCTCACGCTCCCCTATGGGCGCCCATAGGGGACAATAACATTTATCAATATTTATACAATAATATTAACAATACTCGAATATAGATATCAATTCTGTATGTCAATATAATGAATACTGTACTTCACATCCTTGTGTTTATCCTACTGGTAAAAGTTCTATTGGCGCCCGTAGGCGAGCGCAAGGGGCCACTTGCCCTACTGTGAACGTTCAAGATCACAAATGTAGGTACCAAATTAGTAGACATTGCACTACTTATCTTTCAGTATACCCTCCTTGGAAAAATTTCTATTGACGCCTTTGCCATGGGCGCCCATACGAGATGCTGATAATAAGGTGTTGCCCACAGGGTGACAAGCTAGTCGATATTGTCGCCCTTGAATGTGCCCCGCTGGAATAAGTTCTATAAACTCTCTTGCCATGGGCGCCCATAGGGGTCTTGAGGGGAACTTGCTATCTCGTCGACGTTCAAGCTCACAGATGTAGATATCAAGCTAGTCGATGTATGTCTCACCCTTCAGTTTTCCGCCTGTAAAAGTTATATGGGTGCTCTTGCTATGGGCGCCCATAGCAAAGGAGGCTATAGAACTTATTAAAACGGGGCGAACTCAAGGACGAAACGTACAATATCGATTACCTTGATGTCTGCGTTTGTGGCTTTCAAAATTTATATGGGCTACCATGGCAAAAACGTCCATAGAGTTTCTTCCAAGAACATACACAAGGATGAGACGCACAATATATGCTAGCTTGACACCTGCATTTGGGACCTTGATGTTCACGGGAAGGCAACTGTTCCCTTATGCTCCACTATGGGCGCCCATGGCAAGGACGTCAATAGAACTTATTTTCAGCGAGGATAATCTCACGGACCAGACGTACAGTAAGTATTCTATTCATTAGTTTGATATTCGTGACTTTCAACATCCCTATGGGCGCCCATGGCAAGTGTTGTTGTTGAGACCCAGATCGTCCGATCTACCAGAAAGATGTAAGGTATCTGTTTGGACGACCGGGAAATGCCATCAATTTAAACCGGAACCCAGTGGAGGAGGCATCCACAGGGAGCGTACCTTCCTTCCCCTATCACCAACCTCTCGAAGGACGTACAGACTCAAATGTTTGACGTTATCCTACTCCATATGAACACGGCGGCAATTTTGGCTGTGGCAGGAATCGAACTCGGGCCAACTGAGTGCAATTAATTCCCGCGCGCTAACCACTGGGCTGTCGTGCCCCACTCCATGACAAATGTGCAATGTTTCAGCCTTTTATGTCGCAGAGACTTTTGGAGGATCTGGAAAGACTGTTTACTACCCCTGTGTTAACCGAAACTTTGGCTCCGTTAGGTTCTGTCCTGAGGGCAATAGTGTATAAGCTGGGATCTCATGCGCTGGGAGCCCATAAAGGACTGCAAGGGATCGCTGAACTGGATATTCAAGGTTACAAGCTAGCGATATTGAACGCTTCATCCTTGAGTTCCCTCTTGGAAAATGTTACATGGGCGCCCATAGTGGAGGGAAAGAATGACACTTGCCGTCCCATAGACGTTCAAGGTTAGACATGTAAGTCTCAATCTAGTCGATATTGAACGCCTCATCCTTGAGTTTATCGCCGATGAAATTAGTTCTACGGGTGTCCTTGCTATGGGCGCCCATAAGAGAACGCTTGATGGAACTTATCATACCGTGCACATTTAAAGATATAAATGTAGATTACAAGCAAGTCAATATGGAACGCCTCATCCTTGAGTTTGTCATCCCTGGGATTAGTTCTATGGGCGTTCTTGCCATGAGCTCCCATAGCAATTCCCGCGCGCTAACCACTGGGCTGTCGCGCCTCATCCCATAGCAAGTGCACAATGTTTCTGCCTCTTATATCACAGAGACTTTTGGAGGGTCTGGAAAGACTGTTTACTACCACCGAGGAAATCGAAATTTCGGCTCCGTTAGGTTCTGTCCTGAGGGCAATAGTGTTAAGCAGGGAGCTCATGCAATGGGAGCCCATAGAGGATTGTTATGGGCGCCCATAGGGTAGTGTAAGGGGGTCGTTTACCCTCCCCTGGACGTTTAAGGTCACAAATGTGAACATTAAGCATATCAATTTTTTCCGTCTCATACTTTAGTTTAACCACAAGGTCGACTTCCTCCTACAATTACCACACTATGTTCTTGATAGTGCAATATTTTTGACACTCTCTCATCTAATAAAGGAAGAAGTAACTCGTTATACTAGTAGTTTGATAGCCTTGAAAAGACTTTAAATAGGAAATAAATAAATAATATAAAAGAAAAAAGTAATAAAAATTATTAATAATAAAATAAAATTTAAATTATGTATATATATATATATATATATCTGTGTGTGTGTTTTCAATATCAAAATCGCGCATGGACTAATTGAACTGTAAATTTCCGCATAAAGAAAATAAAGACCTCTCATCACCAACTGCCGCCACAAGGTCAACGAGCGGATAAATAGCACCGGACCCACTCCGATTCGACCAACAAGGAACCGCTACTGACGATGATGCGTTTGACGTAGCCGATGACGTAGGGTACACGTTGATTCTGGTTAGCGGAGATTTTATTTAGCATTCGCCGCAAATTTATGTTTCGTGAATTTTTTCTTTTTGAGAAATATGAATATTGATCCAAAGCTTAAGGATGGACCAAACACTTCACAAGCCAAAAACTCACAGAAAACGGAAAAGTTTTCTAAAATGTGCAATTGCAAAAATATATTTTCCAGTAAATCTACCTTTTACAGACATAAAAAAAAATGTTCACCAGTTGCTGAAAAAACAAATTATGTTTGTAAAGAAATAAATTGTAATTTTACAGAACTGATTTCATGGCATGGAAGAAAAAATCTGATGTGGGCAACACATGACTTTCCTTATATGATGTAATGAATTTACTACTTTTACAGTAAAAAAAATAGGTTTTTCTTATAGTAGATACTAATACTATTTCCAAGATATTGAAGTTTCGACAATTAGTTGTCATTTTCATTGATTTAGCGTCATTTTTATCCATTTGGCGGGATTTTCGTTAATTTGGCAACATTTCAAAAAGTGGCCAAGTTGGCGACATTCCGCCAAAATCTTGTCGAGCGTTATGCACTAAGAAATAAGTTATTCTTACAGCAGATAAATGACTATTGGCGTACAAATACAAAAGTGTATGTTTCGCAATAGGAAATTTTTTTTAAAAATGTACAATATCTCGAGAACGGTTCATGTTAGCGTTCTAAAATTTATGTCAATCGTTTTCTAATGAAAAATTACATAAGAAATGTCTATTTGTGTAACTTTGTTAGTGGTTTTGATTTTTTGACAATTTTGTCAAAATTTCATTCGAAAATTTAGGGGGGTTCTGAACATTCGATTGCGTATAAAAACAATAGGCTTCCATTGTCTATGGATTGTGATTTTTGTACCAAATTTGGTTTGAATCGGTCCATTCGTTCGTCAGTTATCGTCTCCACAGACTCACTGACACACACATACACACACACACACACATTCTTTCACACACACACATAGACATCACTTCAAAAATGTTTGATTCGTGATCAGGGATGCTTGAAACGTGCTCTCCCGTCGAAAACTCGAATTCAAATTTTCGACCCCGTCACAATACTTTTCTTATACATTATGTATATAAGGAAAGTAATAAAACATGATAATGATTTTCAAAATTATTTAGGTATGTTCGCATTATCATAATTTCTATTTCAATAAGTTTTATTTATTGGTGAATAAAGTAAAATAGTTTCACATAAAAATACAAAGAATGGATGAAATGCATGAGATTTTTAAATGTTACCTATGTAACATGAATACAAGATATAACATATTCTCATAGATTTGAAGATATACCCATGCATTTGTGGAAGATTTTCTGTACTACGTACTACAAGCTACAACAATTTTTGCCAAAATAAAACAATGACATAATAAATTGAAACTATAAATAAGCCCCAAAAATATCAATAATAATAATGACCGTAACTGATATAATCCAGTCAAAAATGCAATATCAATGAAATTTATTTCATACGTATACATATCTTTATTATTTAAATCGGAAAAGATTTAATAAAACTCTTCTACTGCATAAACACATTGGATTTATATCCATTGCTAAGTGACATAACATAATTTTCTTCAAATAAATTGGTGGAAGAAATATAGTCTGCATAATGCTATCTCTATGGAAGGTTTAATTGTTCTTTTTTAATTAATATCTTAATATTTAGATAACCCCTGGTCTTAGAAACTCGAAACATGTACTACATTTTAAGTGGGGTTATTCCAATGTTACCCATAAAATTTCATTAAATTCGGTTCAGCCATTCTCTCGTGATAATGATACAGACAGACAGATTTTCAATTTTCTTTATATCGATTATGCAATTGCTATGTCAAAAATATAAAATAACATAAATATGCACATAACTGTAAAGTCTTGTGTAAATACAAATTTTAGTACCTTTCTACATAAGCTGATAATGATATGTAAGAAAATAACAAAAATACAAAATTGAGTAAAATTTTTGAGTGGATAACAATTTCTTCCTAGCTATTGACATATTTACATTTGCCAGCTGAAACATATCATTTATGAATGACTGATTCTGGATTAAAATTATACAAATGTAGACTTTTAATAGATATAATGCAAGTTTACTCATTTTGCTTATTTTCAATCTATTTCTCTAAATCTATATAGATAAAATTGAAAATATGTCTATCTGTGTGTCTCAGTATCATGGGAGAACAAATGAACCGAATTTAAATGAAATTTGTAGATAGCCTTGAAATATCCTGACTTAAAATTTAGTCCATGTTTTGAGTTTCTAAGACCAGGGGATGCCCAGATATTAATTAAAAACGAACAATAATTAAACCTTTCATATAGCATTAAGCCGATGATATTTTTTCCGCCAATTTGTTTGAAGAAAATTTTATCATGTCATTTAGCAACAAATTTAAATCTAATTTGTTTATGCGGCAGCTGATTTTTATTAAATCCTTTCGAATTTAAATAATAAAAATATATATATAAAATAAATTTCACCGATATTGCATTTTTGACAGGATTATATCAATTATGGTCTTCAGGTTTAAACATTATTATTATTGATATTTTCAGTTTATTATGTCATTGTTTTATTTTTGCAAAAATTCTTGAATCTCATATATTGTACGTAGTACCGAGTAATCTTCTACAAATGCATGGGTATATCTTCTACTCAGTGGCTTATCCTGACTCTAAAAAGTGTGTGTGTGTGTGTGTGGGGGGGGGGGGGGGGCAACTGTTTAGCATTTGCTTATGCGAGGGTTATTTTAAATGAAAAATACGCATAACAATAAAAAGCCTTGAAAAGTAAGGGGGCCTGCCCCCCCCTCCCAAGCATACGCTGCTGCTTCTACTCTATGAGAATATAAGCAGTATAAGTATATTAGCACATATTTTGGCATATATTGGAATCAATTACGACCTTTTAGGTTTTAAGATTACGGAATTATTGATATTTTCAATTTATTACGTCATTTGTTTTATTTTGGTAAAGATTTTAGAAACTCATAAGTTGTAGTATGTGTCCTATACAGTTTTAGCTCTTTTATTTTGCATATATTTATTCAACTTCATATATTTTGTAAATTTGTTTGCAAACAAGACCAGGACATTTTATTCTTCAGATCGTGAAGACAATTTTGTATAGCTAGAACAGATATTCTTTAACTTCTTTTTAGGAGCATTAAATTAAATATTTTAATAGAATATTTTGATTAACAATGTCATTTAGTATATTATAGGAATTTGCACATATGATTGTGAATTTTAAATTGAACTTGACAACTTGAATGTTGCAAAGAACTATGTTTCATTTTGACAATCTAATTAATGCATGACTAATAAAAGAAGATTGATTTTGTGAGTCGCATAATATAAACAAAGCAAATAATTTTTAAATTGCATCTATGTAAAACAATTTTTCAAATGGGGAAAATTGGTTAGGTTCCATTGACACATGGCTCTAAAAATGAATAAATTATATCTATATATCACATCTAGCCATCAATTATAGCGTTTAATATTCTATGCTATTCAATAATACGAAGGAGATTTAAATATATTTAAATCTCCTTGAATAATACCGAGATCGGCATTAAAACAAAATACTCCTTGCACAGGCGTAGTTCATTTTAAGCATCAACTATAACTTCTTCATAGAGTTTCGTCCAGAACAGAGCACCAGGCGCGAAGCGCCTTTAATCTCCAATCTCTAGGTGTGGTTCTTATCTTCATACTGTGACATTATTTCATTGGTCCATAGTTGGAGGTTCGAGGTTTTTGATTTACTGTTTTTATTATTTGTCCTAGCTCCTAGTGTGGCAGTTTGTTGCACATTAAGAGTTTAAGCAGTTTGGGGGGGTTGATGCAGATCTGAGGGTAACCTAGCATTTTAGCAGTTTAGGATTTTAAACATTTTGTAGAAAACCAAAGATCGCGAGTTTTCTTTAATATCAACTGATTAAGGTGGGACGTTCCTAGTACCGAATATCAAAGTTAAGTACCGAGCGGGGTCTCTTACGAGATTTAGCCTTGCGATGATCATAGTCATGCAGATTAAATAATAGTTCATTTGGGACAGATGGCAGATTTTTGTAGAATTTAAGCGCTAGCTTTTTGATTTGGGCTCTAACAGTTTTTATTTTGAAGTCTTTCCTAATTACCGAGTTTCTTAAGTATCTAGGGGCTTTCCTTATAATCCTTAGGGTTTTGTTTTGTCTTGTCTCTAATAAGTCTATGGTAGTTTTACAGGCATATCCCCATACGGGTGCTGCATACAGCATTCCCGGGCAGATGACCGATTTATAAATTAGGAGTTTATTTTGATAACTTAGATTTCCGTTTCCTATCATTGGGTATAAGGCTCCTATGGTTATATACGCTTTTTTGATTATGTTCGTTACGTGCAGTTTCCAAGTTAGGTGGGAGTCTATCGTTACACCTAGGTATTTAGTAGATTTTTCCGCTTTTAGGGCATAGTTGTTTATGTACAGAGGAGGCGGAGGTTTACGTTTTCTTGAGAAATAAATCCAATGACATTTATTGGGATTTAATTTTATTCGCCATTTTTCCAGCCATGTTTGGAGTATGTCTAAGTGTTGTTGTAGCTGTCTGTGCATTACTGAGACGTAAGGGTGTTTTGCAAGTATCGCGCTGTCGTCTGCATAGAGTGCCAGCTCCGTGTCTGGGGTCCTGGGAATGTCATTTAGATATATGTTAAAGAGTGTCGGGCCCAGGATGGATCCTTGCGGTACACTACTTTTAATGAGCTTGGGTGTAGATAAGTTATTTTTTACTCTGACTTGAAAGTGTCTGTTATTTAGGTATGAAATTAGAAGTTTGACAAGTGCGTCAGGGACTTTTAGAGTGATCAATTTGTAAGCTAATCCACAGTGCCACACTTTATCAAAGGCTTTTTGGATGTCAAGAAAAATCGCAGCTGTGGGTGTCTTATTATTAAAACTAGAAGAAATGTACTCTACCACTCTCAGCAATTGATGAGTGGTGGAGTGTTTTGGCCGAAATCCAAACTGCTCCGGAATGATAATGTCATTCTCACTAAGGTGCGTGTTCAGTCTCTTAAGAATTATTTTCTCAGTAATTTTACTAAGTGTCGGCAACAAACTGATTGGTCTGTAGTTGGCTGGAATTGAGGCATCCTCACCAGGTTTATGGATCGCTATAATTATCGCTTCCTTCCATTCTTTGGGGAAATAATTTAGTTCTAGTATTTTATTTATTAAGATGGTCAAGTAAAATATTATATTTAAGGGTAGGTTTTTTACCGCGATATTCCTGATTTTGTCGTGCCCTGGGCTTTTACGGTTTTTGATAATCTCTACTATTTCTTGCGGGGTGGCTGGGTTAATCTCAGCCGTGACCAGGGAGTTCCTGAAATTGTTTAGAGTTTGCCTAACCATTCTTAGGGTGTCCTGACACATTAGATCGTGGTTTGGTTCAAATTGCTTTTCGTAATGCCTAGCAAGCGCCTCTGCCTTTTCTTCGTCTGAGTACGCAATATTAGCGCCATCTATTAGTGGCGGGAGTTTAATTTGAGGTTTTCTGAGTCTTTTAGCGAATTGCCAGAGCGATACGTCTTCCTGGCTAAGGGATTCGATTAATTCTTTATACTGTTGCTGCTTTTCTGCGACAATTTTTTCACTGACTTTACACGTGAGTCTATTAAGCTCCCTTTTAAGGGTAGGGTCTCTGTTAGCCTGCCATGTCTTACGCATTCTATTTCTCTGTTTAACTAACTGTTTGACATGGTGGGAAAGTGTTGGCATTTTTGATGACTCACGATGTGTTGTGGCAGATGCAATAGCTCTCCTGATTTCTGTTGTGAGTGTGTGCGTGGCAGAGTCAATATCCGCCGTGCTCATAATGTTGGGTACTGCTAAATGCGGCTCGAAAAGTGCTCTTTTGAATACGTTCCAGTTCACCCTCTCTTGTCCCAGAGAGGCTGGAAGGGGAGTGTTCAAATCGAATGTCACCAGTACCGGTAGATGATCGGAGTCGAATTCATCCAGGGTATCAATTGTGTGAGCGTATTCTATGTTTCTCGTTAGGACAAAGTCTATGAATGAGCCATTGGCACCTGAGAAGCAGGTTGGTCTCGACGGTGCAATGATGTCAGTGTTTGTTGTGTTTAGCAATCTATGTATCTGTGTACCGCGTGTGTTGGCTCTCCTGCTGCCCCACGCTCGGTGGTGTGCATTGAAGTCGCCCGCGAGTATTGTGTTTGGATATCGCGAGAAAAGCAGTTCCAGCTGCGCAGCTACATTTATACCACTCATGTTTTTGACATATATTGAAGTTAGGATAAATGGGTTTACATTATTTATTTTAATTTTTATACTAGTATTTTCTATACCTTGAAGATTTATGTTGTTTATTTCCTCGTGGGCAATATTACTTTTAATATATATTGCTGTTCCTCCATGGGGATTTCTAGCAGTTATATTTGAGCTAAGGGTATGATAGCTATTATAGTTTGCTATATTTAGTTTTTTGTTTTCTCTAACTTTAGTTTCCTGGATTAGCAGGGCATCTACATCATTTTCATTTACGTAGCTCCTAAGTTCATTTATTCTTGGAGATATGCCGTTCGCATTCCAAAATATTATTTTAAAACTTTCTTTTTGGGACCTATTCATGGCGGGTTTGTTTCTCACTGTTTTTATTAAATTTCGCGATTAATTTAAAAGCCTCAAAGACCATTTGCATTGGATCGCTCTTTTTTTTAATTAACCCAGCGAGCTGCATCAACAGATGTTTTATATCGTCTAGGTTGAACATACTGATAAATCCTCTGACGAGGTTGAGGATTTCATCCATCTTTTCACCATTGGATTTATCAGCAAGTTCAGTCTCAGCTTCCATTTCCTGAGTCTCAGCTACAATTTCCTCAGCCTCAACCGCGGTTTGATCTGTTTTGTGAGTATCCTTTTGGACCTCGGTAGTCTTTTGTTTTTTTTTCAGCCGATTTGTCTAACTGCTGTGTTTGCGCGAGCTCTTCTCGGGCGCGTTTAGTTTTCTGCCATTCCTGCACCTTTTTTTCTAATCTTTGTTTTGCTTCTCTTGCCTCTTTAGCGGCTTTATCAATTGCTATCCTCTGATTTATGTCTTCATGAGCTATTCTCACTTCCTCCACAGTCATTTCTCTGGAGGTCGACGGTTTAGGGGCCTGCTCTTGCACCGATCTGGTAGGTGCTGAAGTTTGAGTTCTTTTAACCTGTGGCACAGAGTGCGAGGAGTCCTGATGGGGTGTCTGAGGGTTTAGACCGAGGGCCTTTTGCCTCCAAGGGGGTATCTGATTTTTGGGGGGAGGGGGAGCATACCCCGGTGCCTTTCCTCTGTTCCAGGGGTTCTTCGGGCATTGCCTGAAGTTCGCCGGGTGATCTCCATTGCAGTTAGCACACGTTGCCTTCTCTGTCCTTGGTCTTTGGCAGTCACGTGTGAAGTGTTCTTCAGCACACTTAAGGCACTTTGGTGGCATGCTGCAATTCTCAGAGGAATGATTGAATTGCTGGCACCGGTAGCAGATTTTGAAGCCCCGTGCTCTGAAGGCCTCTACCTTCACAGCCAAGTATCCTAATCTTGTCAGTCGGTATACCCTCTGCCAGTCTTCCGTAGGCCTAATGCTGACTAAGAAGATCGGCAGGGACAATCTCGTTTTTGTGTTTCTCAGTTGAGAAACCCGGACTACATCTAATCCTTCGGATGTTAGAGTGATTTTTATTTCCTCAATGTTATAGTTTGTTGGTAGCCCCTTCAAAACTACCTTTTTGGGCCTTTCCGTCTTTAAGTTTAAACTGTGGAAGGGGATTTTCTCACTAGATAAATGGCGTTGTACAACCCTATAGGCGTCAGCGTCATTTGGAATCAATTTTAGCATGTCTCCTGTGAGCTTGCCAGATACTTTATTACCTGAGATTTCATTTAATTTTTTAAGGAGAGCCTGGTAATTGTCATTAAACTTGATGAAAAAACATTCCGCTTTTGGGTCTTTTTTCTCAACCACTACACTATTTTGCCTGTCACTATTTTGAACCGTTTTTGGTTTTGGTGCACTTTTGAACACTATAGGTTGCGCGACAATTTCAGCATAACTCTTAGTTTTAACATTATCATTTACATCTTTATCAATTTTTTCACTACAATCCATGTTATCCTTGTCATTAGATTTTAAGTTTAATTCTCCATTCTGGTTTTTAGTAGGAGCATCCATAGTAGATTGCCCCTCTATCCTCCTCTTTTTATTTGGATTTTCAACAGGTTTAAGTTTATCTTCATCTTTAATTTCTTTAATTAAGCCTAGTTCTATCATTTTACATTTAATTACATCACTAGAATTACTTCCTTCACAGTTATAAATCTCATTTAAATTACTAGCATAAAACCTATCCAAATTCTGGACCAACAAAAAAGAATTTACAGAAAGAAACGAACCCAGAATCTTGGAGACTTGGTCCTCGTCCCGTCCGAGTAGTCCATTCGTCAGTAGCTCCCTGATGTGTAGCGTCAGAGTGTAGATTGCCAGTGCACAAAAGTTCACAGCGTTTTTCACTTCTTCCTTCCAAGCGGGCATCAATCCATCCTTGGGCAGAGTATCACAATATTCAATCATGGCATCCCTGAGAGGCCGCAGTCCATCTTCGTCTAGCTCACCAGCAAGTCCGCGAGTAGCTTCCGTATCGAATGCATCCAAATCCATGTCGTCAGCGTAGAAACGATCAAAGCAATAGCACTACCACGAGGGAAAAACACACGTGGCACTCCAAAGTTGAAAAAGCACGAATTCAAAATGGCGAGAAATCCGTACACAACAAAGCTGTAATTGCTTAGCCCGACGTGTTCTATCGTAACTAGATATAACACGCCAAACTTAAGCAAAGAAAGTCACCACAATCAAAAAGCAGCAGCTTCACAAAATCACAACCTCGTAGCTCGGAGTCTGAGTTCCGATTCTGAACTATAACTTAGAATTTAATATTCTAAACTATCTAATAATACTGGTATACGATAGCAAATTTAACAGCTGAGTGATGATGAGTTCGTATTATAAACTACTATCTCCGTGCACAGGCGCAGTTCTCTGAAGCTACTATTGGTCGTCGATATTGACGTCGGGTGACGTCACATGATGACGCCAAGTGGGTCCGGTGCTATTTATCCGCTCGTCAAGGACAGATGAAATTCGCCTGACGTAGATATCACGTGGTGTATTTTCCCGGGAGTGCGTTGCAGGAATAAGCGAAGGCATATGGCAGCCCCTTTACAATAAAGTATCCAAAACAGCTTCCCTCTGACAGCTAAGTGCTTGATTTCGGCCTCGGAAGAACGAGAAAAGACAATTTATTTGACAGTGGAACGTGAAGTAGAAGTGACTGACTGAGTTGCTTGCAGTCACAGAATACTATATTACTATAATATTAGTCTGTGCTTGTAGTGGTGTTCATATGCGCTGACTGGTACAAAATAGAGTATATACTATTTCGATAGCCGATAGATGTCAGTACAGTCACTCATAGTTTAGCTACAACAGTGAATAATTTTTAGCTGTAGCTGTAACCCAGAGAACTGCTTTATCAACAATAAACATTTGTCTTTATATTTTTAATTTTATATATAAATTTTACTTACCTTTCCTCTTCAAATATGGCAGAAAGTGATTCTGGAGTAGAGACTGGTAGTGAAAGCAATGAAAGCAACTCTATGTCAATTGGTTCCCCACATCGATCAGATGAAGACAAGGTTTGATAAAAAAAAAAGACTACTTAGTACTACTTTAAAACAAGTTTTTAAAACTATTTTTTCCTCTACCTCCACCGTACTTTGTAAATGAAAGCTATAACTCATTAGTTTTATTATTAATTATTTCTGAAGTCGTTTGATTTGTTAACTTATTGAATGACTATATATTTTTTTTTATACGTTTTAACATTTTCAGTACTTGCAGCATTTTAAACGTTAAAATTTCATTATTTAAAAATTATTGATGCTTCAGATGTATTTCTATATTAGAAATTTTTTATTTAGAATAGTAAAAAAATATAAGGAAATATTGTTGGGTACATGTTTGCAATTTAAAAGTATATTTCTAGTGTAAAATTATATAAAATTGTTTGTTATTAATCAGCATTATTAATTGTTACTGATTTTTAAGTGAGATCTTTCGGAAATTGCAAATTTTTTTTAAGGTTATTCGAAGGTAGGAATTGTAATAATGTTGATACTGTAATAATCAAGTTTCATTAGAATTGTTCAATTTATTCTAGAGCATTCGAAAACACGGCTACACACAGACGTTTCCTTTGAAACGTCCAATTCATATCGTTTATAGGTGGCTGAAACAGCATATTTGTAAAAATTTTGAATTAAAGTTTTCTATCATGTCTCAATGCACTTCTTATACATTGTGTAGAGTAGATATGTACGTTGTGTAGATATGTATTTATATTTGTTTGAATGAATAATATTTTTTTTTTCAGTATTACATGTTTATAAATTCTGAGGGATGGCGAGATCAATTGTAGTTGTTTCCTTTTGGGGGAGTGCTATAAATGGAAGTTATTATATTTACCCTATTTTTATAAAGCACAGGTTCTTAAAATCTGTTATCTTTACACCTTGCCTAAAAGTAAATTTAATGTTTACATTTCTCCTCTCTTTTTATCTATAGAAACAAAGCATGTTGTTGTTGTTGAAACCCAGACCGTCCGACCTACCAGAAAGGTGTAAGGTAACTGTTTGGACGGTCGGGAAGTGCCACCCAATTTAGACCGGAACCCAGTGGGGGAGGCATCCACAGGGACTGTACCCTCCTTCCCCTACCACCAACTTCTCGGAAGGACTTTCGGACCCACATGTTTAACGTGATCGTACTCCGCATGAACACGGCGGCAGTTTTGGCAGTGGCTGGAATCGAACCCGGGCCTACCGGGTGCAACTCCAGCGCGCTAACCAATGGGCTACCGCGCCCTAGAAACAAAGCATGTGATGTATTTTTTAGGAAGCATCTTTTTCTGTATACTCCTTGTGCCTTAGTATCTGGGAGATGCATCCCACTAGTAAAGAAAGGGTGTTAAACCATTTTCGAATTGTAAAATTTCACTATTTTGCCATAACATTAAAATTTTCAAATATTTAAGAAAACAACACACCATTGCTGTTTAAGTTTTGCATTAAGTTGCAAGTGGTACTGAATTTTTTCTTCAAATCTTTTTTAAGTTCAATATTGTAATTGGAAATTTAAATGTGTTTGTTTTTTTCTCCGTTTTCCTTTTGGTACTTTTATTCCACAGAATGTCAAGAAATGATGGTTACTTGACTATTTTTGATTTTTACAATATGTATATATTGAAACCTATATAGAAGTTAAAAGCCATTTTCAAAATTTTTTTATCTCAAAGTACTTTTAAACTACAGGGTATTAAAAGTGCAATTTCACAATAATAAGTTTTAAGTCTGATATAAAAAAAAAAGGTGTTAAAAATGTAAAAATAATTCAAATATTGCTAAAATTACCAGTTTAAAAAAAATTAAAATAAATAACAATGCAATTTTTTATTTTGCCATTTTATAAATTCTAAGGTGTTACTAATTTTTTTTTTCCAATTGTTGTTTCCTTTGTTTAATATGAGCTTAAATATTGAAATTTTCAAAAACAAGCAATTTTGGTCATTCACAACTGAAAAGGGGGAGGAGGTAGACAAAATTTGACCAGGTAACACCTCTATGCATTTTGTTGATAACCTGAAAATTTCAGTCTGTTATTGCATTCCTTTGATAACATACAGAGCCCTAATTTTATGAAGAATCAATCTTACTGTTGAGTGTTGATATTTAATTTATTTCTTATATTGGGCAATAGATTGCAGCACCAGAACTGCCATAAAAAATGGGTGTTGCCATTTAAATTTTCGGAAACAATAAACAACAATTAAATATATATGATGATGACTTCTTATGCAAATTAGATGTACATTTATTTATAGTAGACATTATTCTAAGTCAAATGATACATTTGGTTGGACTGTATGGCCTGAGGAGCCGGAATAAAGAGAAGTGTTTGGATTTTCTTTGCCTTACTGTGCTTATGTACCTTATTTCATGACTGTACAACATTTAAATTTTTCACTATAGACAATACATATAAACATGTATCTTCTATTTTTATTATAAAACTTTACAGAGAGAGAGTGGGTTAAGAGAAAATATGTAACAACGTCATTAATATTTTAGAAATCCCAAATTTACTCAGTTAAAAATGTTTTTTTTTAATCTATGCTTTGGCCAACCTTGTTTAAATTTTACAATGGCACATGAAAATCTTTGATTTTTATTATCCTCTCATTTCAACTTTTAATTTAATGGTGTCACTTTATTTCAGACTCTGGCATTTTAACTGAAATCTAAAGAAATTATTTTAGCAGTTTCAAGTTTTCTTTTGCTAAAGTGCCATCCTTGAAATTTGTTTTTATTAATCTGTTTGAGTGTAATAAATATAAAATGTTTGCTGAAAACTACAAAAGAAATTAAAAAAATTATATTGTACTTTATTTTGCACTGAAATATGAAATAATCTTTCATAACAATATTGTTATTAAACTAATTTATGCAAGATCAACTTCAATATATCATTGAAACTATAAGAGCTTCTTAACTCAGTTTTGACCTTATATAACCATTATGGGAACATTCAACAGATGATTATCATAACAGCAGAATAAATCACTTTGTCACAAAAGAATAATTTTTTATTTAAATAGGAAAAAAAAAAAAATGAATATATTTTTTTAATTCAGATTGATTCGAAATCGAACTACTGATAATATACAGCAAAATTTAAATTTCTAATTTTAAATAGTGTTTATGTCATACACATGTATTTTATATAATAAATAACTTGTGCAGTCTGTAGTGGGAAATCTCGTACGACCATTAAATTTGGTCTTCCGACTATTAAATTTGGTACACAGGTACTTGAGGACCCAAGAAGGTGCACCTCAGCATTATTTTCATTAAATTTCAAATTAGCTTTTTAGTTATTTTTTTTAGATTACTATACGCATCATAAAATACATGGAAAAAAAATGTGACTCGAATTTCGTTCAAGGCACGGCAGCAAGATCAAAGATAAACTGGGAATCCCAGATGGCTGGCATTTTGCTTAGTAGGATTTAAAATTCTGAATTTTACCGGTAGAGTTCTGAATTTTTAAATATGCGATTGTAACAGTATTATAAGCATTCCCAAAAAAAAGTTACGTTTTTGTGATAATAGCATCTAAAGTTAACAATTGTGATTGATAACAATGGCCGTAAAACAAAAACTTTTTCGTGTCCAATCTTGCCAGGAGGGCTGTTTTAAATCTTCAGCATTTTAACTAAAAATAAAATAATTTTTGTAATTTTTTAAGTGATCGCATTCAGTTACCGCAATGGACTGTCTCGCACATCAATGGAGATTCCATGTTCCCTCTCTCTGGATCAGATCTATTTTAAAGAGGGGTGAGCTTGTTGCATATAATGGATGGGTTCTTGGCATTTGAGAATAAACTTCCGTAGAAAGGTTTTGAATATTCTTTGTGGAGAGCAGATAGCTTGCTTTGTAAATTGAGTAGTAAACATGTGGATTATATTGTTTAGAGACTTTTTTTGTCTTTACTTTCCTGTTGTCAAGTAGGCTTGCACAAAGCAAAGTATAAACATTTATGATAATCACATCTATTCATTTATATTTTTTTATGTTAACTACCACTATTTAATTTCGTTTGTATTCTAACATCATTTTTATGGTGAAATCATAATTGTAAAATTATACTGCTGTGGTAAAATCATTTTATTTATATTTTGCCTTCGCTATTTTGAACTTGTCACTTAAAATATTTGAAAACTGAAAATAGTGTAGGTGAATATTGTGTATCATTTTTATTTTCAAATTCCTTTGCTTCAAAATATGGCCACTTTCAGGAATCCTAGATTGATGATAGCTTTGGCTTTTTAGCTAAAATTGTAGCAAATTGAGATTTTGATGGTTTAAACCCTGAGTAGCTACAACAATTTTCAATGACATTGTCTTCCTGTAATAGAGCTAATGATTTTTTCTCTCCTTTCTAAAGAAAGGGTATGGTTAAATTCATAAATAATGATTTTTAGTATTTTTGTTTTGTAACTCAAAATCTTATACTAGAAAAAGAGACTATGCTCCTATCTTTTTTTTGTACTTCCTTATTATAGTGGCCCCTGAGGATGAATCGCCAAGCGACGGAGATGTATCATCAAGGTAGGTTAGCGAAAAGCAATATGACGATAATATAAACACATGCTGTTTCTTTAGGACTGCAAACATTTGGCGAGATCTTGGCATAATCGTAATTGCGAGAGCCGATATAATAAGGAAATACCATTTTTTGTAGCTTTACAAATTTAGTAAAATGAATAACTATTTTTATGTGAGTAACCTTCTGTGCATTTTATCCTTAAGGATATCATTGATTTCATGGATAAAGGTGTTCCATTGCATCAGACTGCACCTACTGAATGGGTTATGCCCTATGCCAGTGCTTCTTGCAAGTATGGATTCTGCGATTACCATCAGCATGACATTGTGAGAAAGCTAAAGCGACGTAAAACTGTCCGGGGTTGCAAGTATGACGTGATTCCCAAGCTAAAGGATATTATAGGTAAGCATTTTATTTCTCAAATATGTAGGATGTAACTAACTGCATATTTAGTCTGATAAAACTAGTCTTATGAATACTTTCATTATGACGGTAGAAAAATATTTTTTCAATGAATTGGATGCACTAAACTTGAAAATGGCCTCCATTTTTGCACATTGTTCACAGGTTTCAATGTAAATTTTAAAAAAGCTGAGTGGACGGTACATGACTTTCCCTACACACTATAATGAATTCTTCTGGTAAATTTAGAAAACACAAAAACACAATTTAGTTTTATTTGTTTACAATGTAGGATTCTCGGTCATCATTGGCAACTAAATTTGTATATTTGGGTACCAAATTCATTAAGTTGTAAATTTTGGTACTTGAAATTTCTAGACACTGCACTTTAGATTATTTAACTTTATCAGTTGCAATCAAATTGAGACACAATTGCTCGCAATGCACGACGTGTTTTATCAATCCATATCCATTTATCAGCACTTAAAACAGTAATTATGTTTATTAATCAGTAAGCAATAATTATTAATTAAATAAAAAGGTAACTATTTTATATTTAAGTTATCAATTCTTTTAAATATCAATAATTTTAAATATAGCACTATATGACAGATGGATCGACAAGACATGTACTTTCTGTGCCACTGTTATTACCAATTATTGCATATTTATCTTTAAATGTTGTTGTTGAGACCCAGATCATCCGACCCACCAGAAAGGTGTAAGGTAACAGTTTGGACGGCCAGGAAGTGCCACCCAATTTAGACCGGAACCCAGTGGGGGAGGCATCCACAGGGACCGTACCCTCCTTCCCCTACCACCAACCTCTCAGATGGACTTACGGACCCACAGATTTAACGTGATTGTACTCCGCATGAACACGGCGGCAGTTGTGGCAGCGTGCAAATCCAGCGCTCAAACCACCGGGCTACTGCGCCCGAAATGTGCCAACAGCACACGGTGTTCTCAGGTGGTCACCCACCCAAGTAATAACCGTGCCCAATTCTGCCTGACTTCGGTGATCTAACAAGAACCGGTGTTTTCAGCATGGTACGGCTTTTGGCCCCATATTTATCTTTAAATGTGTAAAATTTCAGTCTTCTAAGTCACTGGGTTGGTTATGGAGGCTACAGGACTAACCCATGCAGCACGGTGAACTATAAAGACACGTATCTCCCGTCAACATATGCCCATGAAGGGGTAAATTGAAACTAGAAGTTCTTGTTACAATAACCATAGAGTCAAAACATTTCTGAATGTTATTCATTCCTTTATTATTATGGGAGTGCCAGATGGAAAACATGGTTAAGTGACCTTGACCGCAAGTAAAGAATTTCTGATCCATTCATTCGAATTGGTTTACTAGGTACTTTTTTATTTTAGTCTTTTTATTCACGCCTCTCTCAGAGATCTTCCATTTGGAGAATTTGTAAAGAAAGAAGAGATATTTATTCTACAACTAATATATGTAAGTACAATTTATCTATTTTTTATGCTAATATCATTTTCAAGGGTAGGATTTTGCTACATAAATACACACAGACGTGCCAACTCTCAGGATTTTGGCCGGAGGCTCTAGGCTTTTTATTACTTCTCCGGATTACTAACGAAATTCTCTGGCTTTTTTTTATTTGAAATTTATCAATTAACCAGACATGGTATAATTCCTCGGAAACACAGATTTTCCGCTTTTTTAGCACTGATTTCTACCATTCCCGGTATCGGAGCAAATCCATAATAAAATGCAGGGTTAAGCCAATCAAATTAATGGAGATTTACGGCCACGTGTAATGTAAATTAAGATCTCGATCACTTATTTTATGAAAGTAATAAATATACTTCTTCAAAGGTTGTCTAATTCAGCATAAATTGTTAAAATGTTATTTTGTTCATCAATTTTGCATAAACACTGCGATTGCGCAATTCAGTTTGTTCTCATGAATTGCCTAGAGTACAATAGTATCTTTTCCCATCCATCTCAATTTTCTAAATATTGCATTTTTGATTGACTAAATAAACTAGCTTATTTTCATATTCTGATTAATTAATATGGTTAATTTCTTAATTATTTTTTCATAAATAGTGCGATTGTGCAATTCAGTTACTTCGCATGAATTGCTGAGAGTACGTTAGTATCTTTTCCCATCCATCTCCATCATTTAAATGTATCATATGAGATCGACTAAACTAGGTTATTTTCATATTCTGATTAATTATTATGGTTATTTTCTTAATTATTATTTTCATAAATAGTGCGATTGCGCAATTCAGTTACTTCGCGTGAATTGCCGAGAGTATGTTAGTATCTTTTTCCATCCATCTCCATCGTTTAAATGTTGCATATTAGATCGACTAAACTAGCTTATTTTCATATTATGGTTAATTTTTTTTAATTATATTTGTTACTTTCTCTTAGTGAAAACCTGTGTTTTACAAAATATAAATATTTATTTTCATTATAAAGTAATTTTCATCGGTTAAAACCTTTATATATTTTTTTGTTTTATAATTTATTGTCCTGAAATTTTATAAAATTGGTGTTCTGAATTTTCATATTCTACCAGTACTATACCTGAAATTTAATTCAGTATTTTTTTTCGCAATGGGGGGGGGGGGGCATTAAGATTTAATAAATTAATCAAGAATTAATATTATAAAGTTATTTTTATTTTTATAATTTATTTTTAACACTATTTTAATTCAAAAGATAGTTCATGAATTTTTTTTTTTCAGATAAGTTTAAAAAAGCATAATGTACTTAAATGGTACAATATTTTAATGTTAGCAAAAAAAGCAAATATTAAGTAAACAATATATTTGCGACAATTTAGTCTCCTGCTTTTTCTGTTTCGAAAGTTGGCATGTCGGTACACGTGTTACATAGCACAATTAGAGGTCTGCCTGCATCGCATGTAACAAAGTTTATAACCCAATATCGGATTAAATGTTTAAATTTAGCCAAACATTTATCTTTACATAATTGAAATAAACATAATAATTTTATGTAACTAAATTGAAATTCACTTAAAATATTTTCAAATTCGTTCTGCCCGGCTGTATCCATTTTTTTTTCTTTTAAATTAACACGGACGTCCCGAAACAGTGTTAAATAAAAAAAAGTCAAACCCGATATAGCCAATGAGTCAGTGAGCCGGGTGTCTGGCTTGCTGAGGGTACTCGGGCTGGTAAAGCAGAAGGGAAAATTAGGTACAACCAGGGGTGGTAGAATTGGGCTGCAGATTTAGCGTGAAAATGCATGAATTTTAGTCATGCAATGAACGTTCATAATTTTCATTTAAGGTGGTAATAGTTTTTGTAATAAAAATGGATAAATGTTTGTGTCTAAAATAAAAGTAGCAATTTGTACTTTATAAAAAAATTAATCTGTTACGGAGGAATACATATATTATGTATACAAATAAATTATGGGGGAAAAAAGTGATTTATTAACATAGAGAAATTGCAGTGTTGCAATTTTAAGCACCTTTTGATACTCTTGCCCCCCTCCCATGCCAAATACAACATGCGTAAAATTTCAGTAAAGCAACTTTAAAATGCTCATGAATTGCTCAAATCGCCGCAAATCAGCTGACATTAAAAATCTTTATTTAAACACAGAATAAAACAAATTTGTAATAGTATCAAGTGGTTTTAAAGGTCAAAAATATCTTCATTTCCTCAGGAAATAAAATATGTACGATGCAAAACAATATAATTTAGATTAAAAAAATCTTAGAAAGCAATGTTTTATGCAAAATTTGGATGGCATTTTGTATGAAATTTCACATTACTTCTGAAAATTAAAGGCAGCTTATCAATAGGGGCTGAGTATATTTTTGTGGGAGGGGTCATAGCCACTGGGCCAATTGTTTAACTAATATTTAAATACTTACTGGGAGGGGAAAATCAGAATTATATTAGTAATTTAATTTTTTAATTAATCATCATTAAAATAACTGCTTTTGGTAAAGCATTTGCATTATTTTCAAGTATTAATAATATCTTATTTTTTCAGATGCTGATATTTAGATATGGGGAAGACATATAAAGTTCTATCTGAATGGTTTAGAAGGTCTGACAGTTTAGGTTATAAATTTTCAATGTGGTGTAAAAAAATTGATGAAAAAGATGTATTCTGCAGCATCTGCAATAAAAATATTTGTGGAACAAAAGGATTTGCTGCCTTATCCCAACATGTCTTGACAAATGTGCATAAGGAAAATGCTACATTGAAATTGCACCATAGTCAATTGCCTTTGGTTATAAAATCTTGAGATCAAGCAAGCAACGAGGCTTCCACAAGTGCATCTATTCCTATTTCAGCTAAGCAAATCCAGTTATATAGTTGTAAAGAAGCTGTTACCAGGGCTGAGGTTATGTGGGCTTTAAAATCTGTACAATGCAACATGGCAGCTGTTGCAAGTGATGACTTAAAAAATATTTTTAAAGTAATGTTTCCAGGCTCTGATATTGCAGAAAACTTTCGTTTAAGCCGAACGAAAATAACTTATTTTATCACTGAAGCATTAGGGCCTTATTTTAGAAAACAGTTTATTGATGATGCCCAGAATGCATACTGTTTGTTGTTTGATGAAACAACCAATAATGCTGACAAAAAGGACCTCCAATTTAAAATCAGATATTGGTCTCCAAAAACCAATGAAATTGTTTGTAGACATTTACAAACTGCATTTCTTGGCCATTCTACTGCAGAAGATATTTTATTGCAAATTCAACAAGTGCTAAATAAAGCCTGTTTATCGACTAATAATTTGCTAATGTTGGGAGCAGATGGGCCTAATGTGAATAAAAAAGTATGGAGATTGTTAAATACTGATAGAAGAAGGAGGTCATGGGATATTGGACATTGGTTCATGCAATTTACATATTATTCACAATTCTTTTTTGAAAGGACTTGTTGAATATGGGGATTCAATATGCGAACTCATAACAGATCTTTATTTCTATTTTAAAAAATATCCCTCTAGGTGGAAAGACTTTGAAAATTGTCAGGCTAAAAAGAATGTTGTTCACCATCGCTTTTTAAAGCATATGTCAAGCCATTGGCTCTCTTTAGGGCCTGCAGCAGATCGTGTTTTAGAACAGTGGGCTGCAATTGAGCATTACTTTTTGATATTTGTACCTTTAAATGACAAAAAGTTGATGCAGACAACAAAGTATACACATATTGTGAAAGCCATCAAGTATACTGATATAAAAATTGAACTCACTTTTATCTTAGATAGTTGTGAAATATATTCACGGATCATGGAACTCTTCCAAAAAACATGTTTTGAGTAATGAACTGCTAGTTATTTTAAAACAACTTGCAGGAAGAATTTGCAAGCCTGATACAATTAATGTTGAAGGTCTTATTGAAAGCAAACACCTTTTAAGAGTGACTGATATAGATATTGGGCAAAAAACAAGAATTCAACTAGAGTTATTGAATCAAAAAGACAGAATGCCTATATACCACAAAATTCAGCAACATTATCTTGCATCTTACAATTACATAGTAAAAAAGAATGTAGTGCAAACTGACAATGTCATGTTTTATTTGCAGTGCCTGAATTATGAAAAAATATGTGAATCAAAAAGTGTTCAGTATATTTCTCAGGTAGTGAAGCTCTTACAATTGAAGGGTATTAACGAGCTGGAAGTTAAAGATGAATGGAGGCTACTTCAAAATGAAGTGAAAAGTTTTGAAAAAGAAAACAGGATTGACCATTTTTGGCGCAATATTTTTGCTAAGAAAACTGAGTCTGGGTATTATCAATATCCAATATTGACTAAAGTAATTAAGGCATCTCTCGCTATATCACATGGAAACAATGATGTTGAAAGAGGATTTTCATTGTTCTGTAGGATCCTTGCTGAGGATAAAGCATCAATGTCAGAGAGAGTCTTAAATGACAGATTAATGATTAGGGATGAACTAAAAAACTATACAGATGTTAGTGAAGTTCAAATTTCAAAGGAACTTTTAAATCTGGCATACAATGCCTGACACTCATATGAACTATATTTAGAAGAAGAAAGAAAATTAAAAGTACAAAAATTGAGAGAAGGAAGAAATACTTAAATTCCAGAAATTGAAAGAGGAAAAGGCTTTAAGTTTAAAAGGATCAGTAGAGATATTAGAAAAAAAAGCTAAGCTTGTACTACAGGAAAAAATAGAGGTTTGAAAATCTGCCGATACCTTATTCAATGTTGCCAATGACAAATTGAAGCTGGCAATTAAAAATAAGAATTTGATGAAATTCGAGTTGCAAAAGGAATGATGGAAGGGACATTGAAATTAAGGAAACAAGAGCGAGAACATGAAAACAAGGAAGAAAAATTGAACAGAATAATGAATAAGCGAATGTCTAGCCTTATTGACTCGTTCTTTACTAAGAAGCCTAAATCCTAATATTGCACAAATTAACATATATATTATAAAATATTGGATTTGAAACTAATTTCAGTATTTAGTGAATTTCAGTCACTATTTTCATTCTGTACAATATCATTATAAAAAATCCCTTTAATTTAAAATTATTGATTTTTTACAGTGAAGTTAATTCTTCTTCCATTGCTCCAATACAACATATCTGCTCCAAAACAGGCTTCTTACTGTGTGAAATTTACTCCCATCTAACTCCGAAATGTAAAATTTAGAAATATTTGTCATCAGTGATGAATGTCTTTTCACGCTGCTTCAAAAAACATTTTTCCAGCATGACACATTTCATGATCAGTATTTTAATTATTGTGTGCATTCTAAAATATTAATTCATTGCAATTGTGTAAAAGTAGTATACAAACCATAACTGTGTCACTCAAGATATGGGAATTTGTTTTTCAAATTTATTTTAAAATTAATTTTTTAAAGGAATAATTTATTTATTTTTGGATTTGTAAAATTAAATAAATTAAAACACGCGTCATTCGTAAAGCTTGTATGAAATTATGCAACATAGTCTACTTAGGGCTGCCCCATAGTAATCCATCCATATATTGCAAAATGTATTTTATTTTATGTTGGTGAAAAATTAATGAGTACGAGGTAGAAAATAGAAAATAGTTTGTTAAAATGTTCCTCCTAAACCTTGCAGACCTGCTCCCAAATAGCATTTATGTACTCTCGAAGATGTTTCAAATCCTTAAATGGTAGTTATCATCTCTGCTTTTGTCTGATTCATTTACTAAATTTATTAAATATTGTAGTTTAAATTCAGTGTCAGGAGTACCGCAGTGTTATTAGGTAGTTGGTGTCATTTTATATTGTGATAACATGTAAGTACCATTGATTGCTCAATTTCTCTACTTAACAATATTAGAATTATGATATTTTTTTACATTGGAACATTTATCAAATTTTGCTGCTAAATTGCACCTAAAATGGCGACATTGGGAGACTATTTTGGCAACTATTTTCAGCTTATGAGGCTACTAAAGCAACTATTTTCAATGTGTGTTTCCTGTGGCAGCCCTGAGAGTACAAGAGTTATAATTTAACATCTATTTGCATTCCTTTATTATTGCACATTAGATCTACTAAATTTGCTTTTCATATTTTGGTTAATTATTAAGGTTAATTTTTTTATTATTTTCACATATTGATGCATAATACTATTGCACAATTTAGTTTGTATTTTTGTGTGTTGCTGAGTGTATACAGTTATCTTTTTTTATCTATCATCTTTATTATTTGATCTATTGCCTTGCTGCACATTAAATTGGCTAAACTATCCTATTTTGATTAATAATTAAAGTTTATTTGGTTAATTATTTTCACATAGAGCTATTATGCACTTCAAAGGGAAATTAAAATTGTTTTCCCAAATTCTGCAAATCTCTTTTGAATATGTTCAGTAACACATTTCCAAATATTAAAAATGTTATGCAAATTAACCTTGTGCTACCATTCACTAGTGTAACTTGTGATCAGGTGTTTAGCTCCCAAAAGTTTACAAATACCCTAAATAACACAAATTTCAGAAAATGACCCTGCTAAAATGTTGTAACAACAAATAAACAACTAATAAACAATAACATTCAGGATAGACGAATTTGATAAAATATTGTATAATTTGTTTTTTATTTTTTAATATTTAAATAAATCATTTTATATAATCCTTTTCTGTTTATTGCTTTTTAGCATTCCAGCTATTTATTAAACACAAGTGCAGTACGTATAATATTCAACTACAGATGTGGGTTTTCTGAAAAATTTTGAATTTATTCTTAAACATTACATTTAAGCTAAAATAATATGTCCAGTGACTTTCAAAAGTATTTGTTCATACATTAGAGCTACAATCACATATATATATTAAATGATATGATTAAAAAAGGGTTTAAATTTAGAAATATATAAAAATATTCGATGTCCAAAATTTTCTAATACATATATATTGAAGTCAGCAGCTGCAATTTAATATTTTCATTGAGTACCTGTGCTTCTGAAAAGTTATAAAATAATTATATTTAATCAACAATATACATTTTTTTTTGTAAATCATAAATTTAAAACAATATAATAAATTAAAAATAGATAAAAATTGCTAAACATTTTCTGAATCTTAAATAATTTACTGTTGTAAGAAATAAGTACAGGTGTTGGAAATCACAGGTTTACAGGTGTAAGAAATAAAAAATTAAATATATAATTTTCATATGTTTGCTTTAAGGAAGGATTAGAGAGTTTTATTCTCACACTCTTCACTTCTTCAAAATATGAAACTTATTGAAACTAGCTGAACTTGATTGGTAACTAACTTCTTCTGAAAGTTTTTAGTCTTTTGTTTCTACGAATCAGCCATGACTGATTGGGAGACAACTTTCCAGGACTCAAGGATGTCTTTCTGCATAAATGTCATAAAATGTAATAAATATTACTTTTTTACTTGTACTATTCGGATTACTTTTTTATATTAATGTAAAAAGCATCTGATAATTGAGAACTAATTGAGAATTCCACACATTTCAGGTGAACGCAAACTTCGAGCAGCAGCCAATGCAAATTCAATTGAGACTGGTATGCAAATTTTATCTGTTTGAAAAACATTTCTGATTCTATTTTAAAGGCAGCTTCATCCCTATGACTTTGTTTATATTTGTGTCTTGTCTTTACATTATGTAAATAATTAAGAGTGAGTTATGGGAAATGTTCTCATAATTTTGTTTAATGTTTCTGTTTTTGTAACTTGACAAAAGAGTTGTTTAGCACCAAAACCGTGTAATAGATTATTCAAGTAAAGTTAATTATGAATTTACTATATTTGTCCAAAAAATAGCTCATTTCTAGCAGATGGGGAAGGTTAAATTCATTCACATGTGTTCCTAACACTGTGTTCACATGTGTTCCATGAAACAGATTCCAGGGATTAAAGTTTTTCATATGGATCTGTTGCGATGCATCATAACATCATAAATTTATCCAAAATTTATAACATTTTGAACTTTTATTAATTTATTTTCTATTCCAAATTAATTATTGTAATAACATTAATAATTGAGATCAACCATTTTTTGTCAATTTTTTTTTTCATTAGAAATATTTTGCTAGTTCATAAAATTTTCCATTTCAAGCCCTGGAGAAAATGCCTTTGCAGACGTGAGCCTGTGCAATGAAATAAATGAAAAATAA
Organism: Amaurobius ferox; assembly: GCA_951213105.1. Classification (NCBI taxonomy): domain Eukaryota; kingdom Metazoa; phylum Arthropoda; class Arachnida; order Araneae; family Amaurobiidae; genus Amaurobius; species Amaurobius ferox. The sequence continues at coordinate 143,122,107 of OX578147.1, read as the reverse complement.
ACTAACTTCTTAACAGCAGGCGTAAGTCTGTGCATCAGGGTGCAAAATAAGGGAATATTTCTAGTAACAAGCTGCTAATCAAAATTTCATTTATGTAGCAGTTTCGACATTTTGACTAGTAGTTTACAACTATTATTTCACAAGCTCTTTATAAGTTCTTAAAAAATGTACCTATAAGTATATTAAGATGTCAGGTTTGAAATATAAAATAAAACACATGAATTATTTTAATTTTATTTATTTATACATATTTATCTGAAACGAAATGACCATCAGAGAAATCGTGTTCTTATTCAGAATCTGAGAAACAGACCTTGTTCTCTTTCTGTGTTGTTTCATACTGAAAAATTTGCTAGCTTAGGTGAAAACATTTCAAGTTTTTTCATGTCTATAGACATTCTAAACAGGTTGTTCAAGGTTTCAGTATTTAATCCAGATCTGTAATCAGTTTTCACTCTTTTTATAAGTGGGAAAGCTTTTTTTCACTGTGAATCATTTGATTTTTAAAAGCACGTAGCAAAAGGCAATGCAAATTTCATTTTAAATTGCAAAACACAAAATTTTCATCACAATTTGTGATGCAATACCGCTTATTTTGCAACCTGCTGTGCACTGTGTCATAGAACACCTGTTGCATAAACAGCTGTTGCTATATGTGTTCTTCGACAACCAGCAGGGCTGGATTCTGTGATATATATTTTAGAGGGCGGATGCCAGTGAAGTAAGCCTGAATTGTCATGGATCAGCTGTTGCACAATTAAATCATAAGTGGTGATTTATTGCTTGCACCTGGCTAAAAAAAAAGTACCCAATTATCTAACATTCCAAATATTTTTTAACACCGTATTCACTAAAGAAATGAACCCTGAGGGTTCATTTCTTTGTAGATATTGAGATTCTTTGTTCATGCAGATACACCTCTTCTGCTACAGCTGCTGGGGAACAATCTCTGATCTCCAGGAAGACCCTGCCTTCTGCAGCAAGTCATATTGTTCCTCCAGTTTGTTATTTCAAAATGGGAAGAGCAATCTTTGAAGAAATAAGGATAAAATATGTTTTGTGTAGTATTTTTTTATTTTACGTATTTAGAGGTTAGAAGAGACTGAATCAAAGATAATAACACACAGGGATTCTTTTATCAAAACACAAAACACGCTACATCGTTCACATTAAAATAATTTTTATATCTTAAATATCTTTCATAACCATCTTCATGTAGCACAATGGAAGAATCATGTGAAAGAATGATGGTTTATGCTGATTTATTCTAGAGAATAAATCATATGGATAAAAGAAGAGATATCTAACAGTCCTCTCCTCGATGTTATCTTTCTTTAAGAGTAACTTTGTTCTGTGATAGATTTGGTGTGTTTTTCACGAACACTCGCTTCAGCCTGTCTGCGATGTTTTGAGCACTAGAAATATATTTTACAGTTCCATTGTGAGGCTTTCTCTCATGCCAGATATGTCTCCATGACGTTGTACTTGATGGAGATATGTCTGGTTCTGGATTTATCAATATATCTCACTGTTGCAATTGCAGCTTGATTGTCATTATAAATTTCAGTTAGTAAAGGTACACATTTCTTCAAGTCAAGTTGCATAAAAAGTTCTCTTATCCAGGTTTCTAGCACATTCCGATAATGCAATATATTCTGCTTCCATGGTGCTAAGTAGAGATGTGGGTCAGAAAATTTCTGCTGGAAATTGGAAAATTTTGCGCTATGTTTTTCCAGAAAATTTTCCACTCTGTTTTTTTTTTAATTAATTTGAAAATAGAATGTAATACTCTTTCCAAACTATTTTTCTAAAAGCAAGTAGCTTTACAAGAAGTTTCTGATAATTGAGATTTTTAATTTTGAAAAGGAAAATGAAGGAGGGCAGGATGTAAATGTGTGTATGTGTGCTTTATTTTAAGGGAAGAGAATGGATGACAAACAAAAGGAGTACAAGTGACATTTTACTCTTTCTCAGAAAAAAGTAAATAAAGTTTTAATAAGCCTGTTCTTTCAGCATTAGAAAAATGGAATGTTTTCACAAGTTCATCTGAGAGGAAATGCTTTAATAGCTCTAAATATATGCTTAACACATTTTGCAAATTGTCTTTCCTTTCTCATGATACTCACTCGTTCAATTACAAGCAGGTATATTTTAGACATATTCTTTCTTAATATTGTATAAAATAATTTATTTTTAAACATGCTTAGTTACAAGCATTTTTTAAAATTTATTTTTGTCATGTAATGTGTTTATAAATTTAATAATTTACTTTATGCGTATAATAAGCTAGAAATTTTTTTTTTTTTTTTTTTTTTTTTTTTTTTTTTTTTTTTTTTTTTTTTTAAGAAAATGGTAGAATGTTTCCTTTTGAATTATCAGTATTGAAAGAAATGCAATATACTATTTAATGTGTTTTTCAATTATAATTAGATTTAAATTTTTTTTTTAGAAAACCATTTTATAATCTACTTTTTATACCTATAATAAACAGTAAATTATTTATGATTCTGATGAAGTTTAACAATTTAAATTATTTCTCATGCTATTCCTTTTGTGCAATGCTTTAAAATTGGAATTTTGAAGATTAAATAAACATTATTATAGATGAAATAGAATTTTTTATAAGTTATCAAAAGCAAGCTTATTTAAAGAAAATAATAAATTGTGGCTGCTAACTGTAGCATACATATATAATAAATTTTCATCCATAGAATTTTTTATATATTTCTAGATTTAAACCTTTTTAACATTTTACAACATAGTTGAAAAGTGTTTATGACTTTGTTCTTTCTATCTGTCTGTCTATCTGTTCGTTAGCATGATAACTGCCATAAAAATGACTTTATCAAAATGAAATTTTAGTATGTTGTTCAGACGGTCTATGGAACCTATGGAAATATAAATGAATAATATCACCCAAATCGTTTTGGACTGAACCCGGGTAGAAAAAATGAAATACATTGAACCCTATGGGACCTAATTTTTTAAACATTTTTTAAGCAAATTTAAAATTGCTTCGAAAGGTTTAGGAAATATTCAAATTATCCCATATAAAATATGAAAAAAATTTCAGCAAAATATATTCAATAGTTTTTCAAATAAAAATTAAAATAATAATTACACCCATATTATATAAAGAGATCACATGACCCACTTCAAAATAAAATATGGTATTCATCTTGTGTCAAAATTGTGATTTTTAAAGTTTTTTTAAATTTATATTTAGTGTTGTATCCATTTTAAAACCACTTTATTTTTGTGCATCTATATTTTGAAACAATGCAATTACAATATATTTTAGTTTAAATGATCAATGCCATCCATCTTGTTGTTGTTGAGACCTAGACCGTCCAACCTACCAGAAAGGTGTAAGTTTGTATGGCTGGGAAGTGCCATTCATCTTGTGTCAAAATCGTGATTTTTAAAGTTCTTTTTAAGTTTAATTATTGAACCGAATATTTTTTTATGATTTTAGACGTAATGATTATGTTTATTTGATGGCAGAATTGTATCTCAACAGTTTTCACTGGACTAAAATAATACAATTATTCAGAGTAATTGAAAACAAACGAAAGTCGCTTATTTATTTTTACTATTGTATTGAAAATGCTTGAGTAATTTGTGTTCGTTTAAAATTAAGATAAAAAAAAAATAAATAAAACTTCCAAACAGACTGCAAATTGTCTATACTTTTCTGAGTCTTATTTTTTTATGAACTTTTTTAGTGAAAGAGCTTCTGGATCTGGATGTAAACCCCTGTGCACCTGACAGTCGGCAGAGGACCGCTCTCCACTTTGCTGCTGCAGGTGGCCACACTGAAGTGGGTGAGTGATTTTCAGCATTCTTGTATCTGAATGATTGTGTGCCCCATTTTTAACACTTTTTTACATAGCTGAAAAGTGTTTATGACTTTGTTCATTCTGACTGTCTGTCTGTCCATTCACATAATAACTGCTGTAAAAATGACTTTATCAAAATTAAATTTTAGTATGTTGTTGAGACGGGCTGTGGGGCATATAGGAATATAAATGAATAATATCACCCAATTAGTTTTGGGTTGAATCAGGGTTGAAAAAATGAAATACATTGAACCATAAGGGACCTACCTCATTTTTCAAACATTTTTTTAAAAAGTTAAAATTCACAAATTGCTTCCAAAATTTTAGGAAATATTCAAATTATGCCATAAAATATTTAAAAAAAAAAAAAATTCAGTAAAATATGTTTGGTCATTTTTTAAATAAAAATGAAAATAATAATGACACCCATATAACATGAAGAGATCACATGACCCACTTCAAAATAAAATAGGGCATCCATCTTTTTCCAAGTGTCAAAATCGTGATTTTTAAAGTTCTTTTAAAGTTTTATTCAATGTTGTATCCGTCCTAAAACCAATTTATTTTTGCATATTTTCTGTGCATCTATATTCTGTGCCAACACAATTACACTATTTCTGAGTTTAAATGATCACCCAACTGTAATTATTTCTACAACGAAGCCTCATTTTAATGGATGCAGAATGTAAACAAATGATTGTAAGATGAATTGTATGAATTTTTTTCACGCAAAATTATTTAACTCTGGAATAAAAGTGCATGACTGAAATGTTCACTGCTTTTATACAGAGAATCAGATAATTTTATAGCATTGCCTTTTTTGATGAAGTTTCCAAGTAAAATACATTATTGTATTGTGATAATTTTAAAAATATCGCCTCTGAATGTATCTCATTTTAGAGATGCTTAATTAAAATTGCATTTTAGTTGAAAAGTGTTTCATAATGCTTTATGCATGATTGATGTTTCGTCTTACCTTATTTCATTGCTTTTCTGAAATTCTGATTTAGTATTTCTGTGCATTTGATTATTTTTCTTTTATTATTTTTGACAGCGAGACTCTTGATCGAAAGAGGGGCTGATCCTAATCAACGGGACTCCGTTGGCAACACTCCCTTGCACTTGGGTAAAGTAGATCATCCCCATACTTTTAAATATCTTATGTTGAAATACTTTACTCATTTAAAAAGATGAATGAAATAATATGTATTTTTGTAAGGAACTATCCTAATAAAATGGGAAAAGGATTGTGGAAACAAATAATTATTGGAACATTCTGTTTAGAAAACAGGGTGCATATGGGTGCTTGAAAATTGGGAAAGTACTTGAATTTTAGATTAACATTTTCAAGGCCTTGAAAGTACTTGAAAATTCCCATTTTCTTGGTCAAGTCCTTGAAAGTGCTTGAAAAAGGCAGGGTTGAGAGTGTTCTGCAGATTCACAGCATTGTGTTTTTTCTGAGAAGTTCTGCTTTCTCTGAAAATTTCTCTAGCAGTTACGCTGTTGCTGAAATCTTCCTAAAGAACATTGTTTTTCTCAAAATTTCATTTTCAAATTTCATTTTGAACATCTCTGAATATGATTCAGCTATTTTTACAATAATGTTTGTGTGTTTGTCTACACTGCATGACTCCATTTAGCATATTTCTCGATCAAATTGAATAAATCAGATGAAATTTCAATTTAATATTTAAATTGACAATCATCAAAGCCTATGACTTTTCAAGGTCAATTGAGGGTCAATGTTTTTAGCATTTTTTTTTTTTTCAAAAATAAAAAATATATATAAAAACATATTAGTTTTTAAAATTTTACAAAAATAGCTATTTATTATTTGCTTTTGTATTTAAGAGCAAACATTTGCAACCATTCTCAAGGTATTGGAAACATTATTTTTTTACACATAAAACATTAAGTCAAACAAAATATAACAAATTCAAAATTCAATTCTTGCTAAGTAAATTTTCCTTAATTCCATGCAAGGGTAATGTTAAGAACAGGGGCTGTGCCCTGGATTTAGCATTTTGTATGCCCTGCTTTATAATAGTATCAAAAGGACGAAATTGAATATAAGAAGCATTAAAGTTCACTTGCAATTGAACCGAATAACATTCAAATTTAAAAGATGAAATAATAGAATGTCAAACAACATGGATAGGGAGGCAAGAGAAGACACTGGCGGAGTCTTCCTTTCACCGCAACCTGCTTCTCTGTACGGCTGTTCCTCGGGTCAAAGAGTTGTTTCCAGAAGGTCAAGAATAAGTGTCTACTATCGGGAAAAAAGCTCCTAGACCTTAAAAGATTCTACCAGGAAAATGGATTAAAATTTGGGAAAAAATTATTTAATTTTTGAAGCAAATCAGATACCTAACCAGAGGCAAATAATGTGGATATGAGGATTCACAAATACTTCAATTCACCCCAATCCAGAGAGTGGAATTTTGCAGTGCCAGAAGAATTAGGTGTCATAAAGTAAAGAGGTGTCTGGGACTTTGCCTGCACCAGTTTCCGACAAAGCAATTGGCTGCCGTTGGGTACACATAAAAATCACAAGAGTATAAAACCCTTATATTTTTGTTTTCTACTGTTTTACTAGGATATCCTTCAAAACAGCATAGATCACTATTAGATACTGTCTTAGAGTGTTTTCAAATTATTCTTTTTATTTCATATTTAAGTAATGTGTGGATTTCTTCAGTTGTACCACTTTTCTAACACAAAACAGACAAACTAAAAGCAAAAGAATGTGAGGTATGGATTATATACCTGCACCTATTTTTGTATATATGCGCTTTTCTCCAAAGATGGGTTCTTAATTTTTTTAAGCTCATGCATGATTTAGCTTTGCATACGATAAGTCATATTACCCATTCATTAATCTCAATCCACTACTTCTAAATTCTTAATTTCTTTTCTATTTTCAGCCGCCTGCACTACACGCATTGAAATGGTGACATTGCTTTTAAAGGCTGGTAAGTATAGTCTGCTATATATAAACACTGGAATGCTCAGGCTTATTGCAGAATACAATTTTATTATAAATTCTAGAATAATGACATGGATAGAAGCAAACAAACCTAGAAAGATTTTCATAATTTCAGGCATATTTCTTTTATTTAATGTTTTAATATTACCATGATATGTATATGTGTCACATATCAAATCTTTGGGGCCTTAACTAAACAGGTTCTGATAATTATAGTGACATAAAATTATATCATATAGTTTTTTGTGGTACATTTTAATTCTTTTATCAGGCTAGACCAGGGGTCGGCAACCTGCGGCTCGCGAGCCGCATGTGGCTCTTTTGATGTAAAGTTGCGGCTCTCCAGTTCCATACGAAAAAATTAATATTTTATTATCAAAACCCTTAAAAAATAAGAAAATATATTTTTAAGTACCTAATTTCTCAATAGCTTCTATTTTCATAATCGTTAATTACAAATCGCTACGCTTAACATGACCGTAATGAGATAAATTTGAACTATTGTTTTGTTCTTAGAGATGAGACTTCGTGACCATGTTTATCTTTCAGCCAACTGAAGTTCATTTCTGTCTCACCCAAACAGCCACCGTCTAGAGTCTAGACAACAGGTCTAGGCTCTAGACGTGTTGTCAGTCAGTCATCCTCGGATATCGCGGTCGACGTTACGTTGCATGTGTGTTAATTTAATCGCTTGCGGTTTCTGCGTGTCTATTCGCTTGCTGTTTCAAGAAGAATACGATTTAGAAGCGAATTATGTTCTCAAATGTATGTACGCGTATAATATAATAAAATCAGTAACAGAATTGAATTACATATCTGAGGATCGTGCTAACGAAGTAATAATGGTAAATAAATTGTTTACCGTTTTAGATAGCTAAGTAAAATTTTAAAAAGTCATTTTTTCAACTCCGCGCCAGCATGGCATCTTGTAAAGGAAAGAGAAGAACTGAAGAAAACCGAGAATTCAATCAGGATTGGACGGAGTCGTTTGCATTCATATGCAACACAGATGGCCTTCCGACTTGTCTCATTTGCTACGAAAAACTCGCACACAATAAGAGGTCAAATTTGGAGAGACACTTCACTACAAAACATACCCAGTTTGCTGGTAAATATCCAACCAGTGACGCACGAAAAAAAGCTGTTGAAGAGCTCCAAAAAAACAACAACAGTCAAGTTCCATGCTAAGTAACTGGGTGCAATCTTCCAATAATGTAAATCTGACAAACTTTGCAGTATCATTAGAAATTGCAAAAAGAGGAAAACCATTCACAGATGGTGAGTACGTCAAAAATTGTTTTATACGTGCATCTGGAGAACTGTTTCGTGATTTTAAAAACAAAGCAGAAATCATGAAAAAAAATCAAAGATTTGCCATTATCTGCTAAAACAGTACAAGATAGAACTGCTAAAATGTCTTCAAATGTAACACATATGCAAGTGGAAGACATTCAACTGGCTTCTACCTTATCACTTACTATAGATGAGTCTTGCGACATAAAAGACACGGCACAAGTTACCCTTTTCGTCAGGTATCAGGTTTCGTCCCAAGGTCCAAAAGAAGAACTGCTAGGATTGCTACCGCTCTCATGGCAAACTCGTGGAGAAGATATAGCAAATGCTGTGCAAAAATGCCTGGAAGACAATGGAATCGATATAAATAAAATCGTTTCTATAGCAATTGATGGAGCCAGAAGTATGACAGGAATACATAAAGGGGTAACATCAATTCTTCAGAAAAAAATAAACCACTAAATTCTAACGTTTCACTGCATAATTCATCAAGAAGCGCTTTGTGCCCAAACATTTCCGGCCGAAATAGTTAAGGTCATGAACTTGGTAATTAAGATTATTAACAGCATCTTGGCAAAAGCACTCTACCATCGCCAGTTTAAAGATTTCCTTGCAGAAATAGATAGCCAGTTTTCTGGCCTACTTTTGCACAATAAAGTGCGATGGCTTTCCAGAGGTAACGTATTGCAACGTTTTGCTTTGTGCTTGAGTGAAATAAAAATATTCCTCAATGAAAAAAGCATTGACCATCCCGAATTGGAAGAAGACAAATGGCTGCAAAAATTCAACTTCATGGTAGATACCACAATGAAACTAAATGAACTAAATCTAAAACTGCATGGAAAGGGCAACCCAGCCTACCCCTTGCTTGAAGAAGTAGTTTGTTTCGAAAAAAAATTACTTCTTTTTGTTGAATACATGGGAAGCGGTAAATTACTTCATTTTAAAAATCTGAAGCAATATAGCGATGAGACCAATGCAACTATTGACACGAATTACTTCAGCCTAGCTTTAAAAAACATGAAGGATGGATTCGCTGAGAGATTCGAGCAATTCAAAACAAACAAAAGTACTCTCGCGTTCATAGTAAATCCTCTCAACACAAATGCAAATGAGATCAACATTGAGCCATTTGGAATTGATGCTGGATCGCTCCAAACGCAATTGCTAGATTTGAAAAGGAAAGACTTGTGGAGTGGCAAGTTCACAGAACTCAAGAGCCAGTTGGAAGAGTTGGGGGTCCAGAAATGCATGCACATCGCGCAGCACAAGTGGACAGCTCTAAAAGAAATTCCTGGAGTTGCGGCCCTCATATTCGGCGCATGGAATAGTCTTCCAGAATGCTACAGTGAGGTGAAGAAGTTGGAGTGCTGACGATCTTCGGGTCTACATATTCGTGAGAGCAAGCGTTCTCTTGCATGAATATAATAAAAAGTAAAGTTAGAAGTCAACTAACAAATAAAAATCTAGAGTCGTGCATGAAACTTAAAATAACAAGTTATAAAGCCAGACTTAATCAAACTTTCAAAAGGCATGCAAAGCCAATGCTCCCATTGATGTAACTATCTATATTTGTGTTTTTATATGAATAAATATTATTCCGTATTTAAAGCCGTTTATTTTAAATCAAAATCCAATATATATAAGCAAATACTATAATATTGAAACGAAAATTTTTAGTGGCTCTTTACAAACTGGGAAATTTTGTAAATTGTAACTTTTGGCTCTTCCGTTTCAATAGGTTGCCGACCCCTGGGCTAGACCGCTCTGGACCTACCATAGAATTTATTTGGCTCTTCAAATTGGATGACAGTTTATGTACAACAATATTTATATAAATAACCATTGTAATATTAATAGTGAAGCTGAATATTGGGCTCTTTTTCTTTTCAAACATTTAAATTACATTCAAACAATAAAAGGGTGTACTTTAAAAAACAACATTTTTTGCTTTTACATGTTCATTGTTGGACAAAAGCCCAAAACAAAATAATCAATAAGTATTTGAGATATGACTTTTGAGGTTTTAAATCATAGAGATTCTGTTTGCCTTTATTTCTTAGACTATAGCTAAACTTGTTGCTATTCGACAAATAATAATTAGTTCCATTTTTTGCACTATGTATTTTTAAATTTTGAAAGTCTAAATAAAAAGGATTTATATTCACTTCAATTCCAGTTTACCAAGGCAGCTGCAAATAAAGAGGAGGATAAAAGAAACAGACATACTGGAAATAATGACGAGGGTTAACGAGAGTGTGACTATCCACACATTCAAAGACAAAAATTGGAAATTGTCTACTTGCCTTGAGTCATTATTAAGTTATTAAGCCTAATCTCAAGGCGAATAGCCAGCCCTTGGTGATTTCTGCGAATAATCAACATATATTAATATAAATCAATATATATTTTTATTCATCAGGCGATCATCAAATCAAATCTGAGGACAAAAGGAAAGACACTTGGATCCAATGAGCATTCTATTATATATCGATAACTGAATCCAATACAATGGAATTTACAATCAAAATGAAAAATAATCTAAAAATATTTAACTTAAATTAAAATTTCTTAATAGTAATTTAATTAAAATTGACCTTTATTTTAATTAAAATTGAGGATGCATTATGAATTAAATACTTAAATAATATTTAAATAATACACCTAATAAATACACTTAATAAATATTTTAATAATTTTAGGATTCGAGAGGTTGTGTATATTCCCCTAATCAAGTGTACTAAATTTTAAATTTTTGTATGCTATGAAGCAGAGAAACTTGAGGAACAAGAAATTTGTCAAACAGCGGCATCAGCTACTTTTTTTAATAGAAATTTTCTAACTTCTATATATCCTTATATTTATTTTAAAAAGTGAATACCTCTGAAAAAAGGAAATATTTTATTAAGAATAGTCACATATGTGAAAAATACCGCACAGTTAATGCTTTATTAACCTGTTATGCTTTCCAAACAAAAAGATAAAAAAATACATGGTTGATTTCAAGCTGAAAGTTGATGCTTTCAAAATCAAAATAACTGTGCTGTTGCGGAGAAGTTAAATTTGAGCAAAAAAACTTGTCAGATTTTTGAGAGAGGGGGGATGCTGCAGATGAAGCAGAAATCATTGAAGAATGGGTTCCATACTATAATGAAGTAAATGAAACTAAATGGGTCTGTTACTGTATTTATAAATGGAACAGTAAGATGCAGACATTGCAATGGATAGTGCAGTATTAGAAATTATTAATCATTTGAAACAGTCAGAAAGTTATCTTTATACATTAGGAAATATTTCATAACTTGTTGTTACTCTATTTTTGATAATTTCCTTTAAAAAGTGCATTTTTGGACCCTGCAGCAGCTGGGTGTGTATAACTTTTCCTTGGAGCTTCTAGCCTCAGAGGCTGCATCTCCCAGAAGTTGTTATATGGCTATGGCATTATTTTACATGCTTCTGAGGGTGGATGTGATGGGATTTTCCTGCCTCATGGCGCTTTCCTAATGGTTCTAGTGGTCCATAAAGTTAAAATCTTATAAAATTACTCGATTTGAAGTTAGAATTCCTATTATTACTTATTTGGGCCTGCAGAAGTTGCAAGTATTGTTAATGTAAAAGATTTTGCAGGCATTATTAATGTAAAAGATTTATAAAAAAAAATCTGGTATTGTTTTTTAAGCAAATTTCCCATAATTTTACCATTCAAATGTGATGTTACGGACACCCTGGCAAGGAGAATAGTGTAATATGAAAATGATTGAGATCAGGGTAAGAAATTAGCGGGGGCCATGCGCGAAATGCGACCAAATTTTTATCATTTGCGACCATAATTTCAGAATTGGGGGCCAAATCATGACTAGAATTAAACCACTATAATTTACCAAAAATAACCGAGGAAAAAAAAGACCCCCCCCCCCTTTTTTTTTCTTGTATAAAACAATAAGTCAGTTTAAAATTAATACAGTAATATAAAACAAGCTTAGTATTTCCACTCGCCAGATGACGATTAAACTTCAAAAAATCCTGACTACCGGCTAACTCTGTGATAGCTTAAAGAATGACCCTTCTCCTTAAACAATGCCACCTGTGGAGTAACAAAAATCTCTCAACAATAGTTACGATACTGCTATGGCTCTTCCATAGTTGTTCTCCCCTACAAGGTGATCATAATTTATTGCCTTTGCAACGGAGAATGAGTGTAATCCACATTCCTATCTAACCCCTCCTCTTGATCACCGATGTGTTTTGCGACATGCCGTGGCGTAGCGTCTTTACCGCGCTCTATGCATTGACCTGGACCCATTTTTACACGCTGTACGAAGGAGTAACTATTCTGTTTCGAGGACTAATCTAGATCTTTGGTACTAATAGGTCTTTCATCATTTTTACACCTACCTCAAATTTAAAAGGGTTCCCTAAAGCTGATGCGCGAACGGAATTGAAATCACTCGCTTAAAAAAAAATATTGCGTGAAATTAGCCCTGTCTATTTTTGGTGAATTTTGAATTTATTTATTGGTTAAATATTCATTATAGCATGTTTTTCATAATAGAAAATTAAAAGAAGTAATCTATAAGAAAGAGTTTCGGGAATTCTCTGTGGCTCGGGACCGGTGCAAGCAAACTAAAATCTGGGCGTCCGGCTTGAATAAAGGACATAACTTTGGGGAAGAGGGAATTCTTTTCCGAGCTGAATTGCTGATATTGCAATGTTATATAGTATTGTTCTACTTTAATCGACATATTCACGGTCCATAAACGACCCTATGGAAATTATGAATGTGTGTAGCATTGACTGAAATAGCATGTTTGAAGGATACTAACCCGGACATACTTCGTATTCATTTTAAAGCAAGATCGCGAGAATTTCACAATTTTTAAAGTCTCGATGCACTACAGTTCTTTGTTCAGAGAGATTGTAGATTACCTTTTACAGATTATACCCTGTTTTAACTTATTAATCTCTCATCGATGATGCATAAAAATAAAAATGTATGGATTCCTAAAATGTTTGTATAGTTGTGTTATTAGAAGTGCTAACTGTTTATAAATTCAAAGTTAAATCGGTTCCATTTTCAACTTATTCGTGGTCAAGAGCTGTTCATGCCCCCCCCCCTACCTCGTCCCACGTGAATCGGAAAATTCGTGTATTGTAATAAAACATCATGCTTCTAGCGGTACAAGACGACAGTTCTTAAATTCAAAAACATCGAAATATTAAAAAGATCAAATTTCCTTAAGAGGATAAAGAATTTCCTTATTATGAAATACATATATTGGGGAAATTTTAAAATAAAAGCGTTCATAACGTCCGATAATATAAAGGGAAAAAAGACCGAAATATCGCGATCGCGATGATGGAAAATTTACATAGTAAATGATCAAAAAAATAATAAGAGATTATAAATTTATTAAAAATCACTGAAAATCATTGGTAAAACCCTCTAAATTAAAGAAAAATTAGTGGTCGGGCTTTTTAAAAATAATAGGGAGGAATAAATAATTGTAAATGCTTTGTGAGCTTGGAAAAGTAAAAAATAAGATCAGGATGAGTAAACTTGAAATTGCTTAAATTAATTGATTGAATTTAAAATTGCCTCCAAAAATATTTGAATGCTTCATGATAAATTTTTTTTTATAATCTATTGGAAAACAAATATTATAAAACACCTGAAAAGACTTATAATAAAAATCATTGGTAAGATTTCAGATCACAGGATTAAAAAAAATTAGTGAATATAAATATTTAAAATATTCAAAAATGGGATAAATAAAAAATTTAAATTTGAAAAACCTTTAAGAAATGGAAAAGATGGGTATAGGGACACTAACTTATAGAAAATAATTGGTTTTAGAAAAAACACTTAAAATAAGTTTTGAAAATGTATTAAATGTTAATAAAGAGATGTTAGCAATAATAAATGCATGTTAACAATATTACTCATTAAAAATTTAAAAAAATTCTGTGAATTTGTCTTGTTTTTTTATCAAATAATAATAAAAAATTGTGTATCTTGCCAATCTCTTAAATTTCCCCCAATTTTTAAAATCCTCCTTCTTTGCATCAACATCCAAATAATAGATTGTATAAAAGTAGATCCGCTAAGGGGAGTTTTCTTGATAATAGACATATAGTGACTTATGTTTACTGTATAATAAATCTATAAATAAATAGGTAATACCAGCAAATTCCTAAATTATTAAATAACATACTTAAACACAATTTTGCGTAATATTAAGCAAGTTGAAAAAAAGCATAGCACATTTTGCAGCTGTGAACAACTAGCCATTAAACATCATTGATCTGCCGGCCAGTGGTTACTAACTAAAAATGGGAATTAAATGATAAGTCAATTTAAAAATTATAATTTGCACTTTAGTGTCTTTTTTTTAAAGTATATATATATTTGGCAAGCAAATAAAATATTTAGATTATACCTATGTGGTTTTATCGTGTATATTTTTTATTTCATTAAATTGTTTTACTTTGGCCCTTAGAAATTTTCAAATGGCCCATAAAAAATTGATGCTGGGGGCCATTTGGCCCCTACTTTTTTTTCTAATTTCTTACCCTGATTGAGATAGTACCAATAGATTTATTATCTACTGAAAGTGTTGGCAGTTTGCCAGGAAGTTATGATAAAATATTCTACTGCAGGTTTTATTTGAAATCACGAAAAACCAATGCTAAGCGTTGGATGTAACAAAATATTCTGTTCTTCTGGTACTTCCAACCTTCAGCGATGTCACCACATTTTACAGAACTCAATGGCATAAATATCTACACAATTTACAAACATCTAGGAAATCTAGAAATAAAGAAACTTTAGTTTGAATATTACAAATTTCAGGCAGATAAGCTCCCAGAATATATTTAAAAGGAAAGCTGAATAGTTTGGCAATGGACATTGGTGGGCAATATAAAAATTTTCAATGGTTCAGAGAATTATCTATTCTATACCTCATACCATCATCTACTGAAAGTGTAGGTCTTTCATAGCAATGCAGAATGTGAAAGAATATTCAGTGTGATCAAGAACAGAATTTTGCAACGCTCTTTCAGGTTCAAGCTTGGAGAACTTTGTAGTCATTAAAAGCAACTAGAAAGATTCTTATTGTAAACAAAAATATGATAAAATATTTTTAAAAGAAGTTAACATACACTTATTTAAGAAAAGGTAATACTTTTAAGGATGTTGAATTGTAAGGTTATAGTTTTACTACTGAGAAATAATAAATTGTTGTTTCTATAGTGTATGTTTAACATTTGTATTGAAATTTATAAAAGAAAAATAATGCTCTTAATTTCTAAATTGTACTAATTCTTTGAAAGTTGTACTATCTTTTTGAAAAATTGTACTTTTTTTTAAATAAGAATGTGGGTGCTTAGCATTAATGCAAAAATTCATGCATGTGTTTATTGCATTAAAATGAGTACTTTTAATACCCTTTCAAAAGACCTCACTTTAGTCTATCTGAAAGGATATTTAGTCTATCTCTAATCTTTTTCATTCCAGGTACTGACATTAATGCCTTGGACTACTCTGGACGCTCCCCCTTCCACCTGGCCCAATCCAAGCTGAAGCTCCTCCAAATGAATAAAAATTATTCGTCTGCCCAGCTCAAGACAGAAGTCGTACATGTGAGTACTTTTCTTTCTTAGCTTAAAAGGGACGTTTTGCTCATGCACACATACATATATATATATATATATATATAATAAAGATGAAATAAGTTATAATATATATATATATATATACAAGGTGTCCAAAAAGATTGAAACACACTTTAATTCTTTACCTGTTGGAGATAAGTGGGCAATGTAAATTGCAAAAATGTTGAAATAAGACTACGTTAATGAAATAGTCCTCCCATTCACTTTCAAAAAGTTGGACTTTTTAAATTTTTATACGACCCCCTTAAACAATTTTGGTCAATTAGAAATTTTTTATTTTTAATGCAACAAGATCATTAAAAAACCCCACATATCTGTATCTTTAAAATTGTGTGCGTTATATTTAATTGAACATTGTGAATGGAGACCCTATATCAAATTAGAAATGTAAATGTATGACATATCACAAAAGAGATATAATTAGATGATAATACATAGGAGACATTTTTGCGAATTCTGCGAAGGCTCACGATGCAATCACGGATTCTTAAGTACTTTTCAATAACTAAGTATTTTTTTAAGAATTAAGTACTTTTAAGTAATTTTTTTTTATCTAAACAATTTTTATCATCAATTTGTTTATGATCCCTATTTTCACTGATGAAACAGCCTTTCACATGGTATGGAAAAGTGGCATAAGTCAGATTTTTTATCATAATTCAATTTATTTTAATCATACTACAGATATGCGGCTTTTTTCAATGATCTTGTTTCATTAAAAATAAAAAATTATCTGATTGACCTAATTTGTCTAGGGGGGTTGTATAAAAATTTAAAAAGTGTAACTTTTTGAAAATGAATGGGAGAGCTATTTCATTAACATAGTCTTATTTCCTACCTTACTTTCAATATTTTAGCAATTTACATTGCCCACTTATCTCCAACAGGTAAAGAATTAAAACATGTTTCAATCTTTTTGGGACACCCAGTGTATATATATATATATATATATATATATATATATATATACACAAATTCCCAAAGGATATTTTTATTATATATATATATATAATAAAAATATCTGAAATTCCAATTAGTTTGCTTCTGTATTTATGAAACTTTTAACACACACACACATATATATATATATATATATATATATATATATATTTGCAGGATCAGTAGTTTTTATGACTGCAAAAGTGCAAGCAGACATGTGAATTTCTCTGCAAATTAGCAGAAATCCATGAATTTCATTTCATTAATTGTTTGAATTCAACTAATATATTTTTATAGGTGATTATCCACTATTACAAGATCACAGAGAAACTTTTTGACAAACAACAAATTTCCAAAGGATTATTGCAAAATACATTTTCTTTTTCACTAAAAGTTTACTCCAGCAAAATCGCTTCTATAATCCCCAAAGTTGTAAACACCTTGACACCTTGGAGATATGTTCCAGAAAATTTTGAAACTGAACATTTTCCGCAGCGTAAAATTTTGAAATGATTCTTAATATTATATTTCAGCTGGAATAATATTTCTAGTGACTTTTAAATGTATTTATTCTTATATTACAGCTAGAGTCAAACATAACAAAGGTAAAAAACATTTAAATTAAAAAATATATAAAAAATTGTATGCATGGAAATTTCTTATATCTGTATACTGTAGTCAGCAGCTGCAATTTAATATTCTCCATAAATAATAAAAAGTTATAAAATATTCAATTTTATCTATAATACAATTTATTTTTTGAAATAGCATGAAAAATTTTAAATTGTTCATAAGTATAAAAGGTAAATTTTTAAATATAATATTGTCAGAAAATTTTAAAAATTGATTATAATTGAAAATTACATTATTAAATATTATATTATATTTTTAAACAATGCCTGCTGACAACAGCGTATGCTTGGGGGAGGGGGGGGGGGCTAATGGGCCCAGGCAACCCCACTTTTCAAGGCTTTTTTTAAAAATAATTGTATAAAGTACATTGATTTTTCAACTTTTTTTTAACTAAAATAAAATTAATAATTTGAAACGTAATTTTAATACAGTACAACCTCGAAAATCTGGACTTTTTCCAAATTTTCTGAGTTTCCGGCAGTAATAAATCAAGTCTTTCAGTACTAATAAATAATACTAATAATATTCGAGTCTTTCGGTACGGTCTTTCGGTACTAATAAATCGAGAAATGGCATTGTGTTATGAGGGTTTTCCCTTCCCTACAATTATAAACTTCTTTATTTACTAAATTATAATTTACTATTTATACTTATTATATTTATTATTATTAATTCATTATTCTAAGTTATTAAGATTAAGCCTGATCGTAAAGTTTTAATACAATAAAGTTTCTTTTATAAATATTATTTCATTTGTTTCTTTATTTACTTTAGCTCAACCATTACTATTGCTTGGTCTGTGCTCAACTATGTAAACCTTTTAAAACACTTCAACAGCAAATAACTCTTAATTCCACTTACCTTTAAGTAAATAAATAGCACAGCCAACAAACTACTAAAGAATCACAAACACTAATTGTTAAATTAAAAATTAACTTTTATTTTTCAACAATTAAAAATTTAAACATCTGATCCATTTATAAGATTTCATTACTTGTATAGTGGCATAAAGTTAAGTTAGTACATTGCTCAAAATTAAAATCCTTTAAAATTACCCAATTACATTAACCCAGGACACAGAATCCACTCTGGTCTGAAGACCAGAGTTTGGTCTGCCTGGAGCTGGCTGTCCACCACTAACAATAAGAAATAAAAATTATTAAAAACTACGAATTCTTTACGTTACAAAATATGAATACTCGGCAATAAGAGACACGTATTATTGGCAAAAACACTAGATCACATTTCAAATTAAAGGACCCCTTTTCCTTTCTCCAAATATTGAAAAACATTAAGCTCAAGGCTTCACACGTCTCATGTTGAATCATTAAATAGTGCACAGAAAACCCTTTCTCCATCTACTGCATGAAATTTTTAACATAGTGAAACACTTTTCAACACTACCACTAGATGTCAGGTGCAGATGCGATAAGAGCCAGCAAAACTATTGATGAATAGTGACGATGAGGGAGATGCTTGCACTAGAGATCAGAACTTGTATGGAATACCAGATTAATTACTTTAAAAACACTATCATAGATGTCAGCACCAGACGCAATAAGAGCCGGAAAAAACTGTTGGAAAATGCCGATGACGGAGATGTTTGCGTCAGACATCCAAACTTGTATGGCGTGCCAAATTAATTATTTAAAAAAACACTATCGCTAGATGACAGCACCAGACGTGAAGAGAGCCGGGAAAACTGTTGAAAAATGCCGATGACGGAGATATTTGCTCCAGAGATCAGAACTTGTATGGAACACCAAATTCATTACTTTAAAAACACTATAACTTGTAGTACATCATAAGCTTAGTACTAATAACATAAAACATGTTCCCGGCGACCGCGGGATACGGGTGCCCTTGCATTGGGCCCCGTTCCACGGATCTCTTTTTTTTTTTTTTTCTCGGCGAAAAGCACACCACCTACCGCAGTGCCGGTCAAGAATCGAAAAGTCCGGCAACACGCTTGCCTTCCCAGGAGACGCCAAACTTGGCGAGTGAAACCCTGCGCTTCGCGCCGAGCGCTTACGCATACACTGCGGAAATAAAACGTTGTTATGCCAAGAATCAGAAAAAGATCACTTCTCCGAAACAGCAACCACGAACCCACGCGGTGACGCATGGTCACCGGATGTCGTGAGGCAACCCTACTGGCACCCCACTTGCAGGTGTTTTAACTGATAAGCGAGGGAAAGCCAAATTTCGTCTTAAAAAGTGCCTTTATTATGCAGACTCATGAATGAAGTGAAGTTAAGTTAACAGCTGAAAACGAAGATTATGAGAATTAACAAAAGATTATTTAACGTTTAGAGGCACATTGCGCACAATTTTGAATAATAAAAACATTAAAAAGATAATAAATTACGTTAAAGGGGAAACAAATCGCCGAAATATTCCAAAACAACAAATAAATTTAGAATTTTGAAGGGAAAGGGGAAAATAACGAATTTTAAGCTATTATCAAATTTTGAACTATTAATTAAATTTAGAGCTGTCAAATCTCGGCATAACAATTGTTGCACATGGTTAATATTTTTATTATTTCTCTTTTCTGTTGCCATGGGCAAATAATGAAGCTGAAAATATTTATTTATTCAACTACATTATGATTATCAAAATTTGAGTATCTTTTTCTTTTTTATGCATTATTGTCATTATAATTTACGGGTATTATAAGTAACAGGAATATTAATAATAGGACTTTTAGTAACGGGAATGTTAATAACCAGAAATAACAGGAATATTAATAACGGAATGACCACTGAATATTAGTAGGAATGGACAATAACTTGATAGAGTGTGTTGCTTATTATTTCAAGTTATTATTTAGTTTTTTCTTAATTTTTAGAACCATGTGTAAGAAGTAAACAAATATATTACATTTTTTTGGAAAAGACACCCGTATCAACAGCTACATTTACACTTCAACCTGGAGAGTCTAATGGCCATACTAAAAATAT
Source organism: Amaurobius ferox (assembly GCA_951213105.1). Lineage (NCBI taxonomy): Eukaryota > Metazoa > Arthropoda > Arachnida > Araneae > Amaurobiidae > Amaurobius > Amaurobius ferox. The sequence continues at coordinate 143,101,780 of OX578147.1, read as the reverse complement.
TGGAAAAATATCACAGTCTACAGAATCTGATTGTGATTTTAGGAGTGGCAAACCCGGTGATATTGATACTAGAGATCCTGCGAGTGGAAATACTACTATAGATCTACCAAAAGGACCATATCAACCTATGTTGGATTTTAAAAAAAGTGAATATGGAAAAGAAAAGAAAAACAGAAGCTTTCAATCATCTTTACAACATCTATTCCTCGTTGGAATATAGTGTACAACTGAACGCTGCGTTTTGTTTTTATTTTGCAGCATTTTGTGTTCACAAACCTGGCTGTGCTGATGATGGTTTGGTCAAAAATGGATTAACAAATTAGAAAAAGGCTTTAGAAAAGTTTAAAAAACATGATCAATCGGTTTCGCATATAAGAGCTATGCAGTTTTTTACTGAGAATAGGTCATTGGAGGTAACCTGTGTTTTTTCAGTTGCTCAACAGATATCTTCATTTCATCAACAAACTATAAAAAAAAAATAAAAAATACTGCAAATTTATACTTGAAACAATCTTATGGCTAGGAAAACAAGGCATCATTCTCAGGGGTCACAATGAGACAACAGAATCTTTTAATAGAGATAATTTTATAGAATTAATTAAATGACGGTGTCGCGATAAAGAAACAGACTTTGAAGATATGTGTCAATCAAAAATTTGTAATTATCTAAGTACCCTTATCCAAAATGAAATGATTTTAATAGTTGGAAATTTTATTACCAAAAAAATTGTAAATGAAATAAATGCTGCTGCATGTTATTCGCTCATTGTAGACGAAACAATGGATGTGTCAAGCAAAGAACAAGTAGCAGTTAGTATAAGATATTGTCAGGTCCAAAAGAGCAAATTTATTATTAAAGAACAAATTTTGGGATTTTTAGATTGTCCAAATACTAGTGGTGAAGCGTTACACTTAATCTTAAGTAACTTTTTAAATAAAATTGGTAAACTGCTAAATAAAGTGAGGGGGCAAGGATATGATGGCTCAAGTACTATGAGTGGTCAATTTAATGGTCTGGCAGCACAATTTCGAAAAAATGAGCCAAAGGCATTATATTTACATTGCTACTCTCATTTATTAAATTTAGTGGTTGCTCAATTTTGCCAAGATATTGTACCTCTTCGAAATGCGCTGTATGTAATTAATGAGTTGTATAATGTAATTGAAGCTTCTGCAAAATTACACTCCTTTTCAAAACATTATACAAAAAGTCTACCCTACTTCAAATATTAAAACTTTCAAAAGTTTGTCTCAAACTAGATGGACTGTTCGCCATAAAGCTGTTACGATGGTAATTGATTTATTACCTGCTATTGTTTCAACTCTTGCGAGCATAAATGAGGATACACATACAAATAACTCTAAAGTAGGGTTGCACCGAATATTTGGTTGGTATTCGGTATACTGCCTATTCGGCAGTCAAACCGAATATTCGGTTCGGCCGAATACTTTAATATTCGGCCAAACCGAATAGTAAGAAAATTTTTAAAAATTCGATAATTGGTAAAGCACATTTTTTTATACAATGAATGAAAATTATAGTATCATAGTGCAAAATTAATTCAAATTGTTACTTACCAATATTATCGTATTTAAAATAATTTTAATGTAAAAGTAAACAATCTGATATTAAATTTTGTTGTTTTTTCAATTTTTCTTAAATCTTATCACACCTTAACCTTACTAACTCATTTAAATATGAAGCAGTAACCAGAAAATAAAACTCATAATATTACGTGTTCAAAAATATAACAGTTAATTTTTTATGAAATATGCAGCTAAAAAAAAATCAATTATCATTTCACCAATATTAAAAAAAGGTGAAGGTGATTAATATATAAAAAAATGCACTTTGATGAATGTTCAATTTTGCAGTATTTTAATTTCGATAGAGATAGAGAAGATACTGAGGATGTCGGATGCCATAGGTGTTCCTTTGTATCTATTAAAATGTGTCAAGTAAGATAACCAAAGAATTTCTCTCTGTGTGTGTAGTTAACCTTCTAATTTCTTTCATGATTTCTGAAGAGAAGATTACTCTGTTGAGTCTTTTGTCACAGGATGTAACTGTTTAGTTATCTATCAGTATCTACTCTGTTGTAGTTTGTTGTAACAACAACTTAAAAAAGAATGGCTAGACATTCTGGCAAAGTATCCTTTGCACTTTAAAAAGAAAAATGATTTGACTATGTTTGAATTTGACTGCTCACTTTCAATTTTGATAAAATTATTTATTAGTTACATTACAGAAAAGGCTAAGATAGCAAAAATTCACTTGAATAAATTGTAATTCTAATTTGTAATGATATTTTAAGCAACTTGGGTTTGTATTTGTATGTAAGGTAAATGCAAGATTCTCTATAACATAACATGAAGCCATGATTATCACATATCAGAATCTAACTATCAATTATCAATTTATGCAGATAAACATAAAACAAATTAAGTACTATATTAATTTGCTTTTGAAATGATTTATTTCATTTTTTATTTATTTTAAATTAATAATTATACTTAATGTAAATGCAAATAAATTTAGGATGTTAAATGTAAATGCATTTAAAAAAGGCACAAAATAGAAACATTTTCTATTTTAAATTGGCATAAAATAGAAAAATTACCTTTAAAAAAATTTAACCGAATATTCGGTTAGAATTTTAACCGAATATTCGGTATTCGGTATTCGACAAAAGATGGTATTCGGTGCAACCCTACTCTAAAGTTGCTGCAGTAGCATTAGGTTTATTGAAGTCTATTCTACAACAGGAATTTATGTTATCAGTTTTACTTTTAAAATTAATTTTGGAAACTACAGATCACTTATCACAAGAATTACAATCTCCCACGTTAAACATTTCATCATTTTATAAAAAATCAAGTGTAGTGATAAAAACAATTGAAGATGCGCATAATGAAACCACCTTCAATTGGATTTTTGAAAAAATGGAAAACATTACTGGCGAAATTGAAAGTCAGGGATATCATATCAAAGAAATTGTTACCTCGGCAAAGAAAAAATCCGAAAAAACTTGATTATGGTTCTAGTGCCACATTTCATTTTTCTAATGCCAAAGAATTGGTCCGTATCAGTGTATTCTATACTGGTATTGATCAAATTGTGGGTAATCTTAAGATTCGTTTTTCAGAAAATGATTATTCGATGGTAAATAAAATAGTTTAGTGTTTAACTGCTTTGGGGGATTTGCATGTTGAAGACGTAATTGAAATTAATAAATCTTACAAAATAACTGTCTCAGATGAAAGTCCAAATAAAAATTTATAGACAATTATTAAAGAAAGAGGATACTGCAGAAACATGTGCCCAACCCAAATATTTTTGGACAATGACTTAATTAGCATGCTTCTTGCTCCATGGGAAATGTTCGAAATTATTTAAAGTTGTCCTGTAACTTCGACTTGAGCAGAGAGATTTTTCTCTGTTCTCAAAAGATTAAAGACATATTTGTGAAGCACCATGGGTCAGGAACGTTTAATTGGGTTGGCTTTAATGCAAATCCATCAGGAACTGGTTACATCTATGTTGACTGATGGAGCTTCCTTAGATATTTTGCTCAATACATTTATTTCCCAAAATACATGGAGAATGATGTTCTTTTAGATTTCAATTAAAATGTAACCACCATATATATATCTATATATATTTTTTAAGTTCCTATGTCAGATCTCGTAACAGTTTTTAAGTAAAAAATAAAAATGTGTTGTTTTTTTATGTCAAAGTTATTTTGTTTTCAGTGTTAGTTTTATGTAGTTTAATTTAAAATAGCTTCTGTGTTTGTTAGAATATAACAATGTTTTATGCTAAATAAAATGCTCGAATGTTATATGTATTTTTCACTTAAAATAACCCTTTGGCATAAGCAAATGTTAAGCAGTTGGACTCCCCCACTTTTTAGAATCAGGATACATCACTACCTGCTGATAATCGAAAGAAAACCTTTCTACCACTTTCTTAAATAAATAAATAAATATACATTGCTCAGTTGTATGTGTGAGTATCACAAGGAAGAAGAGACAATTTGCTGAAAAATGAGTTAAACATATACAGTATCTGAAACCTCTTTTCACCTAATTTTAAATTATTTTTGAGCATCTGTTAAACAAAGTCTGTTTCTGAGCCAATAGTTTCTTTTCTTATGCAGTTAGAGACAATCTAATTTATGTCAAATAAAACTTTAATTCAATTTTTTGTGATATAAATGCAATTTCAAAATAAAACAAGAAAGCGTTGATTATGAAACACTTTACAACTTCAATGCAATGCCATTTAAACATCTCTAATTGCCTGGTTTAAACATCTCTAAAATGCGATATATTTCTCGGTAATATTTTTAAATTTATCATAATACTACAATAATTTATTATATTTGAAAACTTCATCGAAAACAAATGAACTTTATTCAAATGATGTCCTCGAAATATAAATCGCCTGGCTTTCTCTATAAAAGCAGCATTTCATTCATAAACTTTTTTCCATTCATTTTATTCATCACAATACTATAATTTATTTTATTTAGGAACTTAAAACCATGGAGGTACAAGTAATTTAACTCTATGCTTAAAACTTCATCGAAAAGATAGTCTGGTTCTCTGTGTAAAATCAGTGAATGTTTCATTCATATCAGCTATATTGCAGACTCCATGAGCAAAATAATGTTGCATTAAAGAAATGCAGCAACTCATTCTACATTTTTTGGTGTTTACGTTCTCTATAAGTGAAAAGTAGGCTTTGTTGTAGAAATAATCAAAGTTGGATGATATTTTTAAATTCAAATATATTGTAATTGCATTGTTTCAGTATGTAGATGCACACAATTTAAGCAAAAATAAAGCGGCTTTAGGATGAATACAACACTAAATATCAATTAAAAAGAATTGTAAAAATCAAGATTTTGACACAAGATGGATGTCATATTTTATTTTGAAGTGAGTTACGTGATCGCTTCATACAAAGAATGTAATTATTATTTTAATTTTTATTTAAAAAACTACTGAATATATTTTGCTTAAATTTTTTTTATATATTTTATGGGATAATTTGAATATTTCCTAAAATTTTTGAAGTAATTTGTGAATTTTAAATCCGCTTAAAAAATGTTTGAAAAATTAGGTCCCATAGGGTTCAGTGTATTTCATTTTTCCAACCCAGGTTCAATCCAAAACTAATTGGGTGATATTATTCATTTATATACCCATAGGTCCCACAGACTATCTGAACAACATACTAAAATTTCATTTGAAAAAGTCATTTTTGCAGCAGTTATCGTGCTAATGGACAGACAGACAGAATGAACAATGTCATAAACACTTTTCAACTCTGTTGTAAAGTGTTAAAAAATATCATATTTATTTTTTAAAATAACATCATTCCTTTCCTTTCCTGTCAAAATAATGTGATCCTTTACAAAATGATGTGAATTTTTAATTAGCACTATCACTGTGGCTTCATCTCTGAATGGCTTACTTTTTGTGTATATGAAAATTTTGATTTTCCGAAATAAGCTTGGTCCCAATTGATTTGGAGAATGGAGGTTCTACTGTATTGACCATTTGCATTGTGGCATCATGGTTGTTTACATTTCCAGATTGGGCATCATAAATGTGGGTGCTGTGATGGATCCAATCAAGATATCATTCCATTCCCAGATACAGTAAAAAATATGGATGTACCTCTTTGAGGAAGGTATATTGATAAATTGTGTGTAGTAGGTTTGGATAGATTCATATATGCTTCCTACAAGCATTTTCTGTGATATACTAGCATATGGGTCATTTTCTATAAACAGGCTTTTTCAGCATTCTATAATTACAATACATTCTTTCTATTTTTCAGCCAATTTTCTGCATTATATATTAACATGGGTGGTTTAAACAGCGATCATTTTGGGGAAATTAAATAGTAAATGCAATTTTTTTTTTCAAGACAAGCAAATGACAGTATGACAGGGGAATGACACTTAATATAGGCAACTGCTTTGTTAGTTTGTATATATATATATATATATATCTTGATCGTTTATCTTGAGCTAATTATTATTGCCTTTTCTCATTTAGCCCTGTTTTCTTTTTCATTTTATATATATTTTTATATATTTATGTATATATACCTTTTTAATTGTGATTTTTGTATACTAATATTCCTCTCATCCCCTTTCCATTATAGTGATAAGTTACCTTCTATTTTTATGCTTAGTCTTGGTTTATAGTTACTTATTTGTAACAGATATGCTAGAGATTGGTTTTTTTTGTACTTATCATAGTTTATGTATAGTTTTTGATTAAAATCTTTCAATTTATATATATATATATATATATATATATATATATATATATATATATATGTATATATATATATATATATATATATATATATATATATATATATATATATATGTATATATATATATATATATATATATATATATATATATATATATATATATAATATTAAAATAGTAAATCCAATTGTAGAATGGGAGAAGTAACTCATAATACACTATCTTAAAAATATTTTTAAGCCTACAGAATACAATGAAATAAAATGAAATTCAACAATAAAGAGGAAATTATAATACATATTACATTTCATTAAGCTAAAGATAATCAACAAATGTCAATGGAGAGGAATCGAAAAAAGGAATACCAAAATAATCAAGCATTGAAACTTGCACGTGGAAGAGCTCTAGGCTTAAGAATAGTTCATTTCGATAAAATTCTTTATCAAGTCCTAATATTTTAAATGAAATGAACACAAAAATGCTTGTTTCTGAAACACAAGATAGATTTTATCTATAAACATGTGTTATTAGGATGACAAGTATAAAGATTGAAAAAATAGAAAGGAAACATAAATACCTTAAAATACACATTAAATGTACAATCGTGATGAGCAAAAAATCACTAGACCAATGTTGCCATTCGATAAAATGTAAAGAAGAGATGTACTGTTATCAAACTGAGTAATGAAAACCGTACTGCATAATGGCAATAAAATGTGATATTCTACAGTAAAAGCTGCAAAATAGAAAGATGAAAATATATTGTAATGTAAAAACAAGAGAATGTAAAAGTAAGGCTAAAATAAGATACTAAGGAGAGAATATTAAGAATTTTAGGCTAATCAAAATTTATTAACCATTAGCCTCCTTTGGCGACCAGCCTGTTCGCTACTCTTGAAAATTCTGACCATGGCAAACTCGACCTACCAGAAAGGTGTCGAAAGCTCAGACCACCCGACTCGTCCGAGGACTTAGAGCAGTCTATTGGATGGCCGGTACCAGAAGGGTGTAAGGTAACTATTTGGACGACCAGGAAGTGCCACCCAATTTAGACTGGAACCCAGTGGGAGAGGCATCCACAGGGACCTTCCCCTCCTTCCCCTACCACTAACCTCTCAGAATCTCGGAAGGACTTACGGACCCACATGTTTAACGTCATTGTACTCCGCGTGAACACGGACCTACCTAGTGCATTTCCCGCACGCTAACCACTGGGATACTACGCCTTCTGTGACAATCACCATAACTTTCTTTTTATTTATCCAATTTAGACCAGAACCCAGTGGGGGAGGCATCCACAAGGACCGTACCCTTCTTCCCCTACCACCAACCCCTCGGAAGGACTTACGGACCCACATATTTAACGTGATCGTACTCTGCCTGAACACGGCGGCAGTTTTGGAGGTGGCGGGATCGAACCCGGGCCTACCTAGTGCAATTACCGTGCGCTAACTTCCCGTGTGCTAATTTGAATTTTATAATGACCATATGCTAAGCTCTTAATTCCATCATCCTCGTTACATTGTTCCGTCATTTAAAATATCCATTTAAAATATCCATAAATTAAAATATCCATTTAAAAAATCCATATCGTTCCATCATTTAAAATATAAATATAATAATTTCTACAAAACATATGGTAAGTTCTTAATTCATTTAAAACCGGAAGCGTGATCTCCATGGAAATGGAAAGCACACACTAATTCGGTTTTTAATTGTTCCATCCATCGTTATGCATATTCAGAAGTGTGATGTTCCCTCCACCTAGACTTAAATGGGCACTCGGAAATGGGAACTTCTTTGGCCCGCCGAGAAATTTAAAATCATGACTTCTTTAAAATTCTGATCCTGCGGCCAATTTTAATTATTTCTTGACCAGATTGGGCTTGTAAAAATCCCTGATGTTTGAGCTTTCTAAAAATGTAAATTATTAGTCGAAATTATGAGTACTTTTTACTATGCGAGAATTTAAAAACCAAAGTTCATTTTTTTGAGCCGAAAGTGACTTTTGTTTTAAAATCTTTAAAAAATATTAGAATTTGTCTCTGAGATTTGAAATTGATATATTTTTACTCACAATTTTCTGCTCTTTCCGGTGGTGGGATTTGTTTTTTTCTACGACGTCTGGGTCCTGGAGAAAAAAGGGGAAAAAACGGTTGGAAATCGTATAAAACATTAAATAACTAAAACAATAATTCAGATTTTAAAAATTTGTTTTCACGTGTCCCCTCCCACCCCCGGTCTGCGATTGCCAAATTTCATAGCTCTCCAACGCACGGTCGTTGAATGTATAGTGTATAAGACTCATAGACAGACACACAGGCAGACATTGCCTTTTATTATTTAAGATACCATTTACTAAATATGCTGGATATTCATATAATTTACTGGTAATTAAGAGGTTATTTATGTGTAAAGCATGAAATTTTTTATCTGATAATCTATAAATTCTAAAAAGTTGATTAAGTATAATATTTAAGTATATATATTGAATCGAGTTGTAGGAATTAAAAGATAATATTTTATTAATATTGAATTTAAAAAAATCTTTTTTATCATATAAATTAGTAACTATCCCATTAGTAGGTTCTATAATTAGATTTAAATCCAAATAATTAATATTTTTACTAATAGAAGTTTCATTAGGTATTAATTCCAAATTATCCGGATAGAAATCTATATCTATGACATAATTATCAGTAAATACTAAACAAATTAGATCATCTCTACATATCTATAAATTTTATAATCTGTAGAAGTAAAGAATTTTTCATAATGATATAGGTAACATTAGCTAACATACTGCTACTACAGCCACCTTGTGAAACACCTGAGACTTGTAAGTATAATTTATTACTTTGAAAAATATAATTATTGAAAAGAACAAAATGGAGAAGTTTATGAAAATTGGTAAATTTAGGTAGGTGAGAATGATTAGTAATAGAGGCATTATATAAAGCTAAAATGACATCATAAAATTCAGTGATCCTAATATTATTAAATAGATCTTTGAAATCAAAAGTTTGAAATCCTATTATTGTACCTAGTGATGTTAATTTATTTTTTAATTCTTTACTATTATTTAGAATAATATAGTTATCACTAGAATCACGTAAATTACTATTTAGTACATTTAAATAATTTTGTAATAATTTACTAGCAGTAGTAGAGTATGAATTATGACCACTAGTTACAGTTTTAAATTTAATAGGATTTTTATGAAATTTAGGAATAAGCACAATATATGGAAATTTCAAAAATTTATTATTAATATCTAAATCACTATACATATTGATAATTTTCAATTTGATACTATTAACAGAGTGTGAATCTAGTTTAAATAGACTATTATTTTTTAAATAATCTTAACAGATATTGTAAATAGAATTTTTTACAGATAATAGCATAATTATTAGAGGCTTTATCAACATAAGTAATAACAAAAGATTTATGTAAATCATTTATAGAGTAAATCATTTATAGAATATTATCCATATTATATATAGATCTAGATAAATTGATACTCCAAATGACATTTTTAATAGACTTTAAAATATTAAATTTCCACATATTAAATGCCTCTAAAGGCTGAGCATATGTAGAAGCTAATCCATAAATATATTTATCAAGGTCAAGATTTATTGATTTTAAGACTTTATTAGAATTATTACAAGAATGTAACCTAAATTTTGTACCAAATGACATTAAGGTTCTTAAAGATCTTTTAACTATGGCTAAGTCTCCAATAACTATATGCCCTAAGTGTGGATTTATAAAATTAGCATAATTATCAACTCTACAAATACATTTACCAACCAAATTTGTTGAGGAATCTTTATCGACTGATAGAGATTGGGAAATTTCATTGTGTAATTAAAAATTTTTCTACCAATAGGCTTGTTGTATTTAAAAGTTTTTAACATTCAAATCCTTAACAGGCAATAAATGATGAAACCGATATATATATATATATATATAAGATGCATTAACATTAATGTTTTGAATTTTATTTTCGCAAAAAAATGTAACTTTTGTCAGTATTGAAACTACGTTTTGAGCGCCCTTATAATGGTGTATAGTGGCATTCTCGATTATCCAGTTTTCCTATGAATTACTTGTTTAGTAGGAATTTTCATCTTTGATTCATGTTCATATTCAGTTCTGCATGTTTGGGAAGTTGTATTCTGAATTGCTTGTCCAGTCTCCAGCTTGGACTCACTGGACTGGTTTGGGAGTATTTCCGTGAACGTTCGTACTGCCTCCCTGGTGGAATTTCGACTGGTTCATTCCGGTGCTTCTAGATTGGGCTGCTGAGGTTGATCGTGTATACACGTGGTGAGGAAGAAGGATTCATGGCGCATGGTAATACAATTTACTTAATGTATTCTTTTTTCATTTTTGATGTCTGTAGTCTGAGTTTAAGCATTTATAGTAATGTACTATTGCTTAATCTGAAACAGGCATATGTTTGGGTTAATTAGAATTAAATACTCAGACCTGAAGAGGAATTTTATTCTGATTAATCATCGAATTTGGGAAGGTTCTGTTCTTTTCTCTTATCGGCATTATGGCCGTGAATTTGCTTCTATGGTGATGTTAATATTACTTGAATTGTATTTTTTTTTTATTTTTTTTTATTTTTACATAATTCTTATTAGTACATTTCAAATATATATATATATATATATATATATATATATATCATTAGAAAAATAAAGAAAATGTTTTTCTATAATTAAAATCTTATATTTAGAACTAACTTATTATTTGTTTTATCTTCTAAAAATAAAATGTAATTTAAATATAATTCATATGCTCTAATGTCATTTCCTTGTCTACTAAGAAGACAGGTAAATTACGACAGGGGAATGGCAAATCATGTGATTTTACTTTCTGAGTATATGAGTTTTATTTGCATTTAAGCCTAACTTGATATTCAGTTTGCTATAGTAACTAGGCACACATATATGTTAAAAAAAAGTATATACTTTTTTATTCTGAGAATAATTAAAGACAGGTGAATGACAAGGAATAAAAATACTTACCCAAAATTGTTCCATTTTATAATATTTCCCTGCACAGAATGAAAGCTAGTACAGAGTCGAATTCTTGCAATAGTGAATATGGATTTTAGTAGAAAAGAATAATACTTTAATTATATTGTGTTGTCATCTATGTACAGAATGAGGTGTTAAAATTTAAAGACGGGTGAATGACAAAAAAGCTAGGGGATAGTTGTAAAAAATGAATTTAAAATATTGCTCTAATGCATAATGGATTTTTTATGACTGTTTGTATTTTAAATTATCTAATTTAATATAAAACATCCAATTAAAAGAAAACTAGAAAATGAAGGCTTGCAAATGAAGTTGTGATTTCATTATTTGGCTGTTGGGACACACATGGGAATGACATTTAATAAAAATAACTAAATTTTTAAATATTAAAAATATAAATTGATTTTTTAGCTAATGGATTACAAATATGAACTACAATATAGTAAAACTGATCGGTGTCCAAAATCAGTCCCAATTCATGCAAACTTTTATTAAACGATTGGGACAAGTAAAACTCCTGTTTACAGAAAATGATCCATATAAATCCAACTGCTTGCCGTCCTTTGGATATCACAATCTATATCAATATCTTGTACATATCTCCATATTCCAGAGCAGAAATTAAATTGCCTTCTGTAATATATTTTAATTCTGTGAATTTTACAAACTCATCGGTTCAGTCCATCCTTGGTCTGCAACTTGAAGGTGTATGTTGTTTGCAAATATTTCAAGAACGGAAGCAGATAGAAAGCTCACATTTATCACAAAGTTGTTTTCAATAATGTATTTTAATTCTTTGAATTTTGAAACTTCACCAGTCCAGGCTGTTCTTGACCTCAATAAGAAGGTACACTTTTTTGAAAAAGCTAGATAACCGAAACAATTAGATTTGGCGTATCATTGTCTTTCATAGTGTATTTTCAATCTTTGAAATTTAAACCCTACTGGTCCTGTACATCTTGGACCCATCATAGAAACATACAAGCTATTAAGGAATTACTTGAGAACAGAAAATTCAACATGCTGTTTCATGAAATTCTGATTTTTCTTATCAATGCACAAATAACTTGATCAACATAGTCTAGTTGTTATGGAAACTTGAATGAAAATGTTTAGAATTTATAATATTGAATATGTTCTTTTTACTTTCCCTACAATATATTATATATGTAAAGGTCAAAAAGCCATTTTTGGGATTTTGATGAACTGACATGCTCTAAGCATTCCTCAACACAGATCAATCCATTTGAATGTAGAGTCTGTGAGCATAATATTTGGCAAACAAATTGAACATTTCAAATGAAATGAACAATTCAGATCAAACCAGGAAAAGGTTCTAAAAAAGAAATAATAATTTTATATGCAAATGTTTTATTAAAAAAACATTTATAGATAACATGTATGGTCTTTCGGATATTCCCTGTTTTTAATCTATACTAAAAAGAAAATAATAAACTAAATATTCAATGAATGAATGTCTACTTTTAAACATATATAATTAACAATAGCATGAGATTGAGGGAAAGTGCACAGCACACACCACATAGTCCCACCCATATATATATATATGTATATATAATAAAAATATTATATGAAATTCCAATGATGGATTAGAAATAAGTTGTAACTCACATAACTATAACTTAAAATATAAGATAGCTACGTATAAATGTAAATAATAGAGACTCATCAATCAAGGGGAGAATAAAATGCATATATCCAGTCATCAACAAAATCAATGGTGAGATTTTAAAAATTGAAAAAGACCAAGCATTAAAGCCAAACATATGGAAAAGCACAAGGCTTAAAAAGGAAATCATTTTGAACAGATTATTCTTCAGGACCTAGTATCTATTCAAAATGACCAAAAAAAAGCTTGTTTCTGAAAACGGAGATAGATACTATCTATAAACTCCGTCTATTTGGCCTATAAGCTTAAAGATTGAAAAATAAAATAGGAATCAAATATATTGTACCTGAAAAAATTCTGCACATGTCGTCTCTTAAAGCAATGAATAACAAGACTGCTGTTGTCACTTGCAGAAGATAAAAGTGGAGATCAACTGTGTTATGACTAAAAGCTGCATCATTGAAAACCATCATAACAACTGTTGCCATATATATTTATATATTACTTACAAATCATTTTTAAGAGATGTTTCTCCTCACAGAGAGAAATGAAATTCAGCATGCTTATTTTAAGTCTTATTTTGTTTGAGTGACAAGAAAGTGGATTAGTTTGTAGATAAAGTCTAGTATTGGACGCATAAGTTTAGCCTAAATTGCAATTTGATCATTACAGGTGCTGGAGATGATGCAGGTGTATCTGCAGAGATCTGGTAGGACCGGTGAAGTGGACCTAATCCATGCTTTCTCAAACAGGTTGCATCACCATCAGACAAGAGAGGAGGTACGTTTTCAGCTTTTGCAGTCCTGATGAGCTTTCAGAATAGTATGGGCTATAGCTTTAGAAAGATCTGTATTTTTAAAATGGTTTAATCTTACCATAAGAAAGAAATAATTATTATAAAAATTAAATAGAAACATTGTGGCTGTGCTTTATTTTACATGAAACTTATATGGGTTACACATATGTGAATTGCTTAATACTATTTATTACCTTCATAAGCAAGATAGTTACTCAATACTAGTGTTTCTTCTTCTTCAACCTAGACCGTCCAACCTACCAGAAGGTATAAGGTAACTGTGATGACCGGGAAGTGCCACTCAATTTAGTTCGGAACCCGGGGGGGGGTGACATCCACAGGGACCAACCTCTCAGAAGGACTTGCGGATCCACATGTTTAATGTGATTGGTACTCTGCATGAACATCGCAACAGTTTCGGCAGAGGCAGGAATTGAACTTGTCATTCGAGTACAATCCTCGCGTGCTGGCTGTCGCACCCAATATTAGTGTTTGAAATTAACAGTCATTAGTCATAATTTGAAACTAGAAATTTCAATTTGATGACTAGATTCTTCAACCTGGTCATAAAATTTGATGCCTAACAATGGTCTTGTTTACAATCGGTCTCCTCTTTCCTTGTGATTTAAATTGCGATATGTAACTACTAGACAGCAGCTGAGAAAAAAAAGCTGTGTTCAGACTTTAACTTAATCAGCAACTTCACTTTTTATGATTGTCATGGGTATTCCTTTAAGACCTGCCCTTGAGTTGCTCAATTTTTATAGTGAGAATCTTGAGTAGATATTTTTTTCTATAAAATTTTTATTATTATTTTATTTATTTATTTATTTATTTTTTGCCAAAGTGCCCTTGGGCCAGATCAGGGCTACCATAATTTAGTCCTTGGTCTAAAACATATTCATTTTATACTTTTTAAAAGATATATGCACAGATAATTAAAATCAATCAATTTTGTACAACATTTATACTAATGAATGCAATATATGATGGTCAATTAAAATTAAAATTATATTTGAGAAAGCAACACCATTAATGTAGCCCCATCATTCAAAGAGCAAATCGTTATTATTAGATACATCACTGTATATTTGCATATCCTCCATCGACGACAACAGTAAGTTTCACTCAATAAAATCCACAGATGTGTTTCACCCATTTCAGAATATGAGCTTAACTTGTGGAAGACAGTGTATAAGGCTATCCACCAGTTTCTGAGATAAAATGAGCCTTCTTCACGATAAGAAAGATAAAGCAGGACAGTAGACATACATTTTTATTATTAATGTTTTTATAAAACTATCTAAAAGTAATTTATAGTGTCACCTTCATTTTATCAAATACTCCCTAGTTTGGAAAGTGAGTCCTCAAATTTTAAGAAAGGCGCTTGTCTGAGCATGCGTGAAGAATCTGTTCATCGCGTCAAACGAAACCATGTGATGCAGCAAAGAATTTTTTGTTTATAGAACTCTAATAACTTTTAAACAATGAGGTTGAAGCCTCATGTGGGAATCTTTCCCATATTATGGTTAGCAGGATTTATTCCCCAATTATATCTTTCCTTGTTAAGTTTTAAATAAAACATAAAATGACAAGGTGGTCCATCATTTTCATTTACTATAATCGCTAATATCCTCAACAGCGCCAAAATCCTTTGTACTTTCCAGATATGTAAGGTGCAAAATATGTTACCATAAAGAAGAGTGCATAAGAGTTTGAGCAAGAAGATGCATATTTGAATATCTCTAATTTGTTTGAAAAGATTAACTACTTTCACTTTCAGCTGCACCATGTACTTTATTTAGTTAGTTATAAGAGCCATGCTGTTTGTCTTTTTTGTAAACCCATGTAGTAGTGAAGTTTTTTTTTCTTTTCTTTTTTGAAATGTCTCTATTTCAAATTGTAACAGAAAGCATTTAGTGTCAAATGAAACTCATATTAATGGTGCGACACTTTCTGGCTTGTGTATTCCTAATCAATGTTTTTCGAATAGTTTTGAGATGATTAGGTGTATTTATTAACTTCGCTTGTTTCTGAACAGGTTGATATTGATGTGAAGGACCTTCTATGCAGCCTCTCACATCTCAGTCTTCAGGCTACTTGAATGCTGAGGATGGTTGGATCATCTTGTCGACAGAGTGTTTCCCGATCATAATCTAAACGATTTAATGTGTTCTCTCATTCTTACTTAGATTAAACAAAAGGTACTTTTTGTTACTTCCACAGTCAATGTATCAAGTGGTAATTTTTTATCATTGTAAATGTGGCATTTTGGAATTTTTTGTTTTGTGGAATACATTGAATAGTGAATTTTTATTTGTGTTGTCTTAACCCAAGGCTGGAGAAATTCTGGGTGTCATGGCACCCAGCCTATTTAACTAAGTATATATTTTTTCTAAAATTTTGGTTTGCTAAAAATTGCAGAGCCATCAAAGCACACATTTCCATAGGGTCCAATCTTGATCAGGATGAGAATTGTATCACACACATAATTGCCAATACATTTGATATCTATCTCCAAAATTAAATGTGAAGCATGGATAAAAAAAAAACAAGACATACAAGATACGGGGCAAAAAGTAACTTCTGTTAACATTAGTTTGTTTCTAATTCAAGATGTAGTAGAAATGCTTAAATTTTTGGCCCGAATCATGGGCCATAATAGAATTTGTCCAGCCCTCACTCAACCCATTCTATATGGGTACCTAGAACTCTCTAGTGTGATTAGAATCTTTGTAAATTTTTGTAATCTTTGTCTTCATAAAGTGTGATTAGAATCTTTGTAAATTTTTGTAATCTTTGTTTTCATAAAGTGTGATTAGAATCTTTGTAAAAGTCCTCTTGTATTTTATGTATAAATTTGTTTTTTGTAAATAAAGAACTTATTTAAAATAAAGTTGGAATGAATAGTTATACGGACCAGCATGTAAAACTATGTTTACATTCACTTTCTCGGACAGTTTTGCAAAGAAATTAAATTTTCAACATGTATCTTTAGATGAATGAAATGTGGGCATGTTTTTGCAGTCAAACATTTCATGCATCAAATGTATTTACGTTGGGAAAATCTTATATTATTTTTTGAGAGAGGATTTTTAAGCACTCAAAGTCGTAAAATAGGCAGCAAAAACTTGCATTTTTAATTGATAATATAAATCGTTCACCAAGTAATATCAGTTCAAAACATGTCCATTCTATTAAAAAATATTTTACTCTGGACTGTTACACATACATTCATGCATCTGTCAAAAACACATAAATGCATATTCCTATGACTCAAAATAAAGTGAGGGATTTATAAAAAATACTTTTTCAGGGAATTAAATAAATAATTCTGCAATTCAATATTTTCTTGCACAGTACACTGGAATTTGATGTTATAATAGAAATAGTGCAAATGGGTCACTTGTCTTTTGTAAAATCCTATGTGTCCCATAGTGTGATACAAAATTAGTATCTACACAAAATTTCAGAAAAATTGTTTGTGTTTAAGATGAGTTATCATTGGATATAGCAGACATAAGAAAGTAAATGAAATTCACCACAAAATTTAAATCTTGGTTACTGTGTTCTTTCGCATTAATAAAAATAAAGATTTAAATATATCCCATCCACAAATTACATTAGTTGCATTTTTAAAGAGTTATCTTTAAACACACATTTTTGCAATCGTTTTTTTGCCACACAGCTTGCTCAATTGCAATCTTACCATTTTCATCAAAGAATGCCATTTGCACAACATTAAACACACATCATTCAAAAATCTTGTCAAAATCGTTTGATTTTTGTAGATAATTTTATTGTTGGTTAATGTATAATAACATGAGAGAGGGGGAAGGAGTATATTATGTGCAATTGTCTCTGATATTATATAACAAGTATTTATCCACTTTCTTGTTGCAGCAATCAACTCTGAGCAATCAACACTGTCTTGAGCAATCAACTCTGTAAATGGTCTTTTCTCTTACTCCTTCCCTCTGGTCTGACATTTATTATTTCTTGAGTCATGTTCATATTCCAGTTGTAGCCGTAGTTTTGGTATGTTTTCTGTCTTGTCTGCAGTATGTTTCTTTTATGATTGTAGCTCCAGCTTGTTTTGTCTTATCTGCAGCATGTAATTAATTTTCGGATATGTTTTTTATCCTATTGGTGGCACATTCTAACTATTAATGCTCTACTTTTGTTTTAACCCAAATATTTTCTCCACGATGATTGCTAGCTTTTCAGCACTAAGCTACATAGTGATAAATAGGTTTGGCCAATATGTCGATACATCATGAAAAACTGGTGTGAAGTTAATATCGCCACACCAGTTTTGCAATTTTCAAGTTGATAATACATCCTCATTTTCTGGTGTCACACATACATCACTTAGTGCTGATTATGAAACTGATTATTTAATCCTGGGAGTTTTTTTAGCCCATGCAGGGTTGCTACAGAACTTGGAAATCTGGGAAATTGGAATTTTTAAGGCTTTCTTCCAACCCATGACAATATACATGTGTAGAATTCCTTATTCATATTTCATGCGACAGGAGATAACCTATTGAACACATCAATAAAAAAGAAGATAGTTTTAAAATTTCAACATTTCTCAGTGTTGCCTCTCATCTTAATTGTTTTGGAAGTAGTCAAGACATTTCATATGACAGATTCAAATAATACTGTTCATACTTAATTTTATTTAAATTCTTGACTGGATTTTACAGAACACTGAGTTTTATAGCTTATCTAGAATTTTAGTGCTTGAAAGATTAATATTCTTATACTAATACTGTTCTTATATAACTCTTGCATAAGTACTATACTTTGATTATTATACTTTTCAATGCTGGAAATAATTAATTTAAATTGTAGTTACATATCGGGGAATTTTTGAATATATTATCTGAAAATCAGGTTTTTTTTTAAACCGACCTGGCATGCACAATTACTATCAGTGTCGAAAACCCAGACCACTAGACTGACCCGAGGGCTTACAGTAGCAGTTTGAGTGGCCGGGTTGGTTGATTAGGGATTTTTGGCACAAGATCCAAAAAGGATAGGTTGCATCAGACATATGGTATTAAAATGCAGAAAATAGTAAAAAATAAAAACAAGTGTATAATCTAAAAGGGTGATAATGTATGAATAAAACAAGACAATGCAAGAAGGATAATGATGGAAACAAGATGAAAAATGTCTAAAAGGTGAAAGGAAGTGAATTTAAATATGATGGTAAAAACCGATGTCTAATAAGAATGGAAAAATTCCCGAATGAGGATTTTCTCCAATCAATTCTGCCAAAGTTATAGTGTACGTTTTAAAATGCTTAAAACGAAACTGTTTATATTTAGTACAAGCAATTAAAATATGTTTTACATTCGCTGCGGTATGACAAACATTACAAAGGGGTTCAATTTCTCCTAAAAGTAAATGCCTGTGAGTAAAACGAATGTGACCAATGCACAAACGAGTTAAAATTACATCCAGTTTCCTACATTGGAAACTAGTCCATTTTTGTACTAAGGGCTTTATCTTGTGCAACTTATTATCAGCTTGCTGATTCCAGGAATACTGCCATTTGTCATGAATATTTTTTAAAACAAATTGTTTGATGTCAGTTAAAGGGATAGTCAAATTCAAAGTTTGAGTAGCTGATTTAGCAGCAATGTCTGCCAACTCATTTCCTTTGATGCCAACATGTCCTGGGACCCAACAGAATTTAGTATGGTATCCATGTCCCTTCAGACGATGCTCATACTTAAGGATATCAGAGGCAATGTGGTAATTCATAGCTCTCTTCGATGATAAAAGCCATAATGAACTCAATGAGTCATTATATATGTGCTTTTTGGAATTTTGATAAGAGATTAATATTTAGGGACTGATATATTGCCATAATCTCAGCTGTAAAAATAGAGCAAGATGCGTGCAGTTTATAAGACTTTTATAGTATTGTTGCAAACATAAGCTAAACCAACGTAATCTCCCGCTTTGGAACCAACTGTAAAAACAGGAGTAAACTCCTTATATAGATTCCTATGTTCTGCAAACAATTGCATATAAATAGCCGGAGTGGCGTTAGTCTTCGTAAAATTACAAAAAGGGTTGAGAAAGGTGAAGTTGTTAACATACCATGAAAGTGTTTCAAAAAACTAACATAACATAAAGTAACGTAAATAACGTAATAACGTAAATAACGAACATAAAGTTCTACTAAAGGGGTAGCTGCTACTATATTGTGTATCCGCTTGCCAAAAGTAGGAATGCAGGAGGGTCTGTGGTCATACAGTCGATCATAATGATCATCAAGGAATGAACATTCTAACGGATGGTTATGTAAGGATATGATACGGAAATAATAATAGCATCAGCAGTTCACACCTTAATTGTAAACATGGCTCATAAGAGACAGCATATAAGCTTTAAACAGGAGATGTTCTATAGGCTCCTGAGCATATACACAATGCCTTATGGTGCATTGGATCAAGATCCATACACAGAGCAACCATAATCAAGTTTTGTACGAATAACAGCTCTGTAGATGCGAAGCATGGAAGTAAGATCTGCACCCCATTTGGTATTTGAGAGGACTTTTAAGATGTTAAGAGCTTTCTCACATTTTTTTCGAAGTTTCTGAATGTGGGGCAAGAAAGTAAGCTTTTTATCAAACCAAACCCCGAGAAATTTTATTTCCTCTACTACAGTAATCTTGACACCTCCCATAAAGATTTCTGGGGGTGAGTGGATACCACGTTTTCTGGTGAAATGAGCACAAGTCTTTTTGAGTGGAAAACATGTACCCATTCATATTTGCCCATCGTAAGATGTTATTTACGGTGGCTTGACATTGTCTTTCCACTGTACGCATATCGTGAGCTTGGTATGCAACTTGCAGATCATCCAACTTGCAGATCATCCACATACAGACTTTTATGGACAGACACTGGCAAATTCTTTAAGAGACAATTTATTTTTATATTAAAGAGTGTCACACTCAAGACACTTCCTTGTGGCACACCCTCCTCTTGTACCTCTGTGCGTGGAGAGTTGAACCAATGTGAACTTGGCATGTCCTGTTTCATAAAAAGTTTTCAATAAAAATAGGAAGATTACCTTTTAGATTAAAATCGTAAATGTCCTTAATGATACCATAGCGCCATGTTCGATCATAGGCTTTGTCAATATAAAAAAAAAATTGAGATTAAATGATTTCTCCTAAAAAAGGCAGTCCTAATTTGTGATTCCAATGAAATAATATTATCAATAGTAGATCTACCTTGACGAAAGCCACTTTGGTGTGGTGAGAATAACTTGTTATTCTCTAAAAAGTGCACAAGCCTGGTATTAACCATTTTTTCAAGCAGTTCACAAACACAACTTGTGAGTGCTATAGGCCGATAACTCAAGGAGCTTTGAGGGTCTTTACCTGGTTTTAAAATGGGAATTGTGATGGCTCATTGCCATGACCTAGGGAATTTATGTTCAAGCCAAATTTAAGAGGTTCAGTAAGGAGTAATGGGAGAGGTGTTTAAGCATGAGATAGTTAATTTTATCAGGTCCACTGCAAGTTGTGTGTGTTTGGGACAAAACAGTCACCAACTCTGACATAGTAAAGTGCATGTTATATGGTAAGTTTCTAGTTTCTGGGAAAATAATGGGTTTATTTTCAGACTTAAGTTTGTGATTTAAAAACGGTTCAGAGTAATTCGATGCATTTGAAATATTTGCAAATTCTTTGGCAATTTCATTTGCAATGTCATATGGGGAACTTATAGTTGTGCCATTTATACTTATATTAATACTAAATTAAAATATAAATGACTTAGAATGGCTATGGAGCGATCACTCTAATTCCCTGTACACTTTTTGACTTTCTCCCATACAATTTTACTAGAAGTAGAAGATGTTATTTCACTAACATATTTTTCCCATGACTCTTTCTGCCTTCTGCGTATCCTGCGAGCAACTGCTTTTGCATGTTTAAATGCAGTTAGGTTTTGAGTGGTAGGATACCTCCTGAAAACTGACCAAGCTTTCCTTTGCTTTTTATAAGCCTCACGGCATTCGGCATTCCACCAAGGGAAACGATGCTTAGACATACTACCTGTACGTTTTGGAATTGCAGCCTCTATAAGGACACCTGTAACATTTTCTACAGCTGTATCAATGTCAATGCTTTGAACAGCTTCATCAGTGATCAGAACTAAGGAAGTAAACTTCACCCAATCAGCTTTTGAAAATATGTATTGAGATGGTTTTATAGTCGATCTGAATTGACTGTTGGAGAGAATGATAGGGTAGTGGTCACTATGTGAAGATCTTTATCAACTGTAAAGTTCCAGGAAGGAAAGAGGGAGGGTGAACAGATGGCAAGGTCAATACTGTGAAAAGTCCTACTAGGTTGGTGAAAATAGGTGTATTCATTATTGTTAAAAATGCATAAACTGTGATCACTAACACATTGCTCAATTTGTTGTCCTCTGCAATTTGTGTCAAGACTTCCCCAAAGAGGATTGTGACCAATAAAGTCACCAAGTATCACAAATGGTGCAGGAAGTTGGGCAATCAAATTATCAAGTTCTCTAGAATTTATAGGGTCATTTGGTGGTAAGTAAATACAGCATACTGTAATCAATCTATTTACATGTATCCAAACAGCAACAGTTTGTAGGTTTGTGGTGAGTTGTAATACGGAAGAAGGGTAGTCTTAAGAGACTAACAAAGCAACTCCCCCAGATACTCTACTGTTCATATTAAAATCTTTACGTATACAATTAAAATTTTTAATACTAAAATTACTGTTAAATTTTAACATAGTCTCTTGAAGGCAGACACAAATAGGATGGAAAGTATTAATTAAAGTCTTGATCTCCACCGACTTGTGCTGCAACCCACGGCAATTCCAAGATAGTAAAAAAGCCATATTCAGGTTATTTTTCTTGGGCCTATGGGAGGTGGTCTCTTTTTTCCCAGTAGACGAAGACGAAGAGGATGACACATCCGTCATCATCCCTTCATCCTCAGAAGCACACAGTTGTATTTCGTCATCATCTTTGCTATGGGGGCGCGGTAGCCCATTGGTTAGCGCGCTGGAGTTGCACTCGGTAGGCCCGGGTTCGATTCCAGCCACTGCCAAAACTGCCGCCGTGTTCATGCGGAGTACGATCACGTTAAACATGTGGGTCCGAAAGTCCTTCCGAGAGGTTGGTGGTAGGGGAAGGAGGGTACGGTCCCTGTGGATGCCTCCCCCACTGGGTTCCGGTCTAAATTGGGTGGCACTTCCCGACCGTCCAAACAGTTACCTTACACCTTTCTGGTAGGTCGGACGGTCTGGGTTTCAATCAATCAATCATCTTTGCTATGCTTTTCATGGATGTCTGTTTTTTTGACTGATATTTTTTCCAATGGACTGTCCTTGATATTCTTTAATTTATGTTTTTTGTTTGTCTTTGTTTTCTCTTCTGAAGTATTAATTCCTTTTTTCCCACTGGTACTTATTACTGCAGTTTTTTGTTGTGTGGAAGTAGGTCTGAAAGTGTCTAATGGTATAGAGGTTTTCTTCTTTTGATTAGTACTTGTAACAGCAGTGTTTACAGAAGGGACAGGTTTTTTTTTTGGTTAGTTGGTTGATTAGGTACTGCATAAAATTGTCAGGTTCAGTTTGTGTGCCTACTGATGTAACTTCAGTTTGTATGTTAGCAGCTTTTGTTTGTTTGTTTCTGACAACAGATGAGTATGATATGCCTATTTTTGGTGTTCTTGCTTCAATCAGTTTATGTGCTTTTGGGTAAGTAATATTACTGGTTGTTTTCAAAGTTTGGATTTCTTTCTCAAAAACCCATTTTGGACATGAGCGAGTATAAGATGGATGTTCAGCCTCGCAATTTACACATTTTGGAGTGGCTATACCTCCCTCACTGTCATGCCCATGTTCTGCACAGCGTGCATACACTACTTTAGGAGCACGACAGGAAGTTTTAGCATGTCCAATTTCTGGTTGAGTGGCCAGGAACAGAATTGCTATCAGTGTGTGCATCCTTTTTCCCCCATGCATTTTAGGTGTTAGATTTAATGCATTTCTGAGGGACATTATAAATAATAATAAACAGGTATTATGATTATTAGTTTGAAATGCCAGAATCATTTTACTTGCAATATTAATACATCTCGGAACACAATTTGAGATTAAGACAAATTGCTTTTAGGTATTCTCTTATATTCTTTAGGGTGACGTATTATGTATCAATGGAGAAATGTATTAACAGATGCTTTGTATTCTATACAGCAAAATAATTATCAATAATTAAAATAAAGTCGACAATTGAATTAAATATTGAATGATGAACATCTATTTTGTGAGAAATACTTTTTTTAATGAACATTTTATTTTTATTCTGTACATTGGATAAAAAGATTATTTAAAACTTATTTTTACAATTTTTTCACTGCCTTCAGATACTCTAAAAAGATGAGCACCTCAGAACCATTTTATTTTGAATTTTCTTTTTAATTTCTGCGATAAGAAATGTTTACTATAATTTTATTTTATAGAAAAAAAAAAGATCAATGAAACACTTTTCAACTTCAATGCAATTTTATTTAAACATCGCTAAAATGCGATACATTCATTCTTCGGTAATATTTTCAAAATTATCACAATACTACATTAATTTATTACATTTGAAAACTTAAAACTTCATCGAAAAAAAAATGAACTTCTTTCAAATGACGTCATCGAAATATAAATCGCCTGGCTCTCTGTATAAAAGCAGCATTTCATTCATAAATTTTTTTCAATTTATTTCATTCATCACAATACTAAAATAATTTATTTTATTTAAAAATTTAAAACCATGGAGGTTCAAGTAATTTAACTCTATGCTTAATATTTCATCTAAAAAAATCATCCTTCTCTCTATAAAATCAATGAATGTTTCATTCATATCCGCTATATTGCAGACTCCATAAGCTAAATAATTTTGCATTAAAGAAATGCAGCAATTCTTATACAACTCATTCTACATCTTTTGGTGTTTACATGCTCCATTAGGGAAAATTAGGCTTCGTTGTAGAAATAATCAAAGTTTGATGATCATTTAAACTCAAATATATTGTAATTGCGTTGTGTCAGGATGTAGATGCACAGAATTTAAGCAAAAATAAAGCGGTTTTAGGACGGATACAACACTAAATATGAATTAAAAAGAATTTTAAAAATCATTATTTTGACACAAGATGGATGCCATATTTTATTTTGAAGTGAGTCACATGATATCTTCATATAAAGGGTGTAATTATTATTCTAAGTTTTATTTGAAAAACTACTGAATATATTTTGCTGAATTTTTTTTTATATACTTTATGGGATAATTTAAATATTTCCTAAAACTTTCGAAGCAATTTGTGAATTTTAAATTCGCTTTAAAAATGTTTGAAAAATGAAGTCTCATAGGGTTCACTGCATTTCAATTTTTCAACCCGGCTTCAATCCAAAACTAATTGGATGATATTATTAATTTATATTTCCATAGGTTCCACAGACCGTCTGAATAACACATTAAAATTTCATTTTGATAAAATCATTTTTACAGCAGTTATCGTGCTAATGGACAGACAGACAGACAGACAGAATGAACATAGACAGAAGTCATAAACACGTTTCAACTATGTTGTAAAGTGTTAATAGAAAGCTAACAATATGAAAAAAAAAAAAAAAAAAATAGAAAATGATTTGTATAAGAGGTTCCTTATTTTTTCTATCTGAACTAAATACCCTAAAAAAAAATACCCTCCCCCCCTTTTTAACACTTTACAACAAAGATGAAAAGTGTTTATGACTTTGTTCATTCTGTCTGTCTGTCTGTCCGTTAGCACTATAACTGCCGTAAAAATGACTTGAGTATGTTATTTAGATGGTCCATCGGACCTATGGAAATATAAATGAATAATATCCCTCAATTAGTTTTGGATTGAACCCAGGTTGAAAAAATGAAATACATTGAACACTATGGGATCTAATTTTTCAAACATTTTTTAAGCAAATTTAAAATTCACACATTGCTTCGAAAATTTTAGGAAATATTCAAATTATCCCATAAAATATATAAAAAAAAATTTCAGCAAAATATTTTCAGTAGTTTTTAAAATAAAAATTAAAATAATAATTACACCCTTTATATAAAGCGATCACGTGACTATTATATGAAGAGATCTCGGGACCCACTTCAAAATAAAATATGGCATTCATCTTGTGTCAAAATCGTGATTTTTAAAGTTCTTTTTAATTCATATTTAGTGTTGTACCCGTCCTAAAACCGTTTTATTTTTGCTTAAATTATGTGCATCTACTACATACTGAAACAACGCAATTACAATATATTTGAGTTGAAATGATCATCGAAATTTGATTATTTCTACAACGAAGTCTATTTTTCACTTATGTAAAATGTAAACAGCAAAATATGTAGAATGAGTTGTATAAGAATTGCTGCATCTCTTTAAAGTAAAATTATTTAGCTCATGGAGTCTGCAATATAGCTGATATGAATGAAATATTCATTGATTTTACAGAGAAGGACGATTTTTTCGATAAAGTTATAAGCATAGAGTTTATTTACTTGTACCTCCATGGTTTTTAAATAAAATAAATTATTATAGTATTGTGTTGAATGAAATGAATGGAAAAAAGTTATGAATGAAATGCTGCTTTTATAGAGAGAGCCAGGCATGTTACATTTCGATGAAGTTTTCAAATATAATAAATTATTGTAGTATTATGACAATTTTAAAAATATTACCGAGGAATGTATTGCATTTTAGAAATGTTTAAACCAGGCAATTTATATTTCAATGCCGTCATTTGAATGAAGTTCATTTTTTGCGATGAAGTTTTAAGTTTTCAAATATAATAAATTAATGTAGTATTGCGATAATTTTTAAAATATTGCCAAGGAATGTATCGCATTTTAGAGATGTTTAAATAAAATTGCATTGAAATTGGAAAGTGTTTCATAATCGATGCTTTATGCATGATTGATCTTTTTTTTTTTTTTTTTTTTGTGGAATTTATATAAAAAAAACACAAAAATTAACTTCTGATTGAACCTACAATATATTCCTTGAATGACTTGTTAAATATAGTGTGACTATACAGTGATTATAAGAACTTCTAATAATTCCATTTTGTCTTGCACCCTCTTAAATTAAGAATATTTTCTAGAGTATTAAGAAATTTCATTCTCCTTTGGGTTGTAAATCTATCATTTATTAGCCTAAAACTTTTACGGCTAATAAGTGAATTCCTGTAGCATACATTTTTTCAATAAGGTGAATCTTAATAATATTTATAATATTTTTTAAAATTGTATAATGTTCATATATTTATTAAAATTTTATTTTGATATAGGTTGCTTGCGTGCATGACTGCAACAAAACGATTGCTTCCTGAAACAAAAATATTGCTGATTAGAATGCAAAATTATCCATACAAGAAGTCTTAGATCAAAATCAAAACATTTGCATACTTAAAGTTTAAAAAAAAAATAAATTATTAAAAATTAAAAATGTAATTAAATTTTATATTTAATTTAAAAAACTTTAATTATGCAAATGTTTTGATTTGGATCTAAGACTTCTTGCATGAATAATTTTGCATCCTAATCAGCAATATTTTTGTTTCTGGAAGCAATCGTTTTGTTGCAATCATGCACACAAGCAACCTATATCAAAATAAAATTTTAATAAATTCATGAACATTATACTATTTTTAAAAATATTATTATCAGATTGACCTTATTCAAAAAATTATCATATATGCCACAGGTGTTCATTTATTAGTCATAAAAATTTTAGGTATTATCGATGTATATGAGAAGAGGTACAAAATAAAACGTGAAACATGGAAATTCATCCTGTTTATTGTGCTTTTAAGGGTCCTGAGTCCTCTTAAGAAAGTTGTGAAGCATTAGCACTGTTTGTGGATTACTTGAAATATAAATCCTTTTTAGTGTCTCATTACTGTTAGTTTTTCTTTAGGAAAAGTTTACCCATTTCATAATATGTTTTGGCCAAAGAGAACCTTAAGGTACTTATGGAAGAATGCCCCATAGAGCATGGGCACATGGCGTGACATGACATGTGGACCATTTTGCTTAGCAGTATGCATATATATTTTCATTATTTCTGTATTAAAAACGGCTACTTTAGAAACTTACATTCATTTAATCTCTCATTTTAGTAGGATATATTTAAATTTATCTTCTTTGATGGATATTTTTAATGAACTGGAAAATAAAATATACACTTTTATTAAAATATATACACGAGTTTAAGAAAAATCGTTATGTATCTTTCCTTCTCTCTCACATATAAGTTTCAGAACTTGCTATAATGATTCAGCTTCAGACTTTTTAATAGTGGCCACTGGCCACTAAGAACAAAATTTTTAGTGGCCAACTAAAAAAAGTTAGTGGCCAAAAATTTTTTAACGACAAGTGTCTAAAATCCAATTTATATTGATATGTTATACACCTGGCTGTTGAGGTGTATTCATGGATTGAAAATACTTAAAACTATGTAGGTATATACGTTTATATTATGTTTTGTGGACAGTAGGCTAAAGTCACCCTATTTAGAGAAAAGGTAATAACATAGAGATAAATTTAAATTACAAAATTTGATTTAAATTCATTCAATTCTTTAATTTTATTCCCTAGTCATATAAAACAGTTATAAAAACTAGTATGTTTTTAAAATGAAGGCTGAAGACTAAGAGATTAGTATTTTACACCTGAAATTTCCCTTGGCTGAAATTCGATTTGATTCTGCAAATAATTAAAAATTTTAATTAATTCTGCCTTTAAACTCAAAATGTATGAAGCTTAGAATGTACAAAAAGAATGTTATTTCTTCCAAACAAAATATTTCACCTGAATATTAAAAACAAAAATATGATAACTCAGCCAGATAGGTAGAATAATTAGAAGATGAAGATATACGGGAAAGATTTATTTTAGCAGGGCACCTAAAAAGCAGCAGTTGAAATAGTGACAGAACAATTAAGAACAGCTGAAATAGTGATATTTCTTTCAGGTAAAAGAAACCAAAAGGGAAACAAATTTTTTTACAATGATATGAGTTTTGTTAACAGACTGATTTATTTAAATTTCAGTTGAATCTTTTAAATTTAAAACAAAATTATTTCACGATGCAAGATGCATATATTATTAATAGCATAAAGAAATGATAGCATAAAGAAAATCTATATATTATGGACAGTGACAAAGTATGTTGATTTATGAAATGCTCAAATACAGACATAGAAGAGTGAATCACACTGCAAAGTGAATACTTTTGTGAATATTAATTAGTTAATGCAAACAAATTGCATAAGTGGTAAAACAATTTCATAATTAAACAAAATATACAGAGGATCACGTACAAATGCTGCTTTTCCCGATTCTGCTGCAAAATGGTCTTTTATTTCATTAATAATATGTTTGAAAAATAGTTTTTCTGTATAAAACTAAGAAATAATTACAAAAATTGTAGGCGATGCAAACAAATTTACAAAAGTGGAAAATATTTCCCAAATTAAATGAAATATATCGTAAATTGAGTACAAATGCAGTTTTTTGCGATGCTGTTTCAAAAATAGCCTTTTATTTCATAAATAATATGCTTGGAAAATAGTTTTACTCTATAAAACGTGAAACAATTACAAATATTGTAGTCGTTGCAAACAGGTTGCAAAAAAAGTGAAAAATATTATTCAAATTAAACAAGGTATGCCGAGAATAGCATACAAATGCAGATTTTCCCGATGTTGCTGTAAAATAAATAGTGTTTAATTTAATTAATATGGTAGAATTTTTTTTTTTGTATACAGAACGAAATTACATAAATTTCAGTCCGTGTAAATAGATTGTAAAAGTGGCAGAAAGATAATTATTGGTCATCGTTCTTCAGACACAATGGGAATCGCCATATGCAAGGGCCAATTTCGTAATTGCCGAGAAACAGATTAAATTTCGAGGCATTTTTGAAACATATATGACTGATATTAAGACATTTACAGGATTTTTGTAACTTATAGACATCCTGTGAACTGGGGAAAGGATTTTCGCCCGAGGGAAGAAGAAAATTCTTCGGAAAGAAAACAAAAAATACGGGGGAAGTACTCGGAAAGAACATAATTGCGAATCTGCAGAAGAATCTTCTGAAAATGAAAATTTCATTCGATCGAATTTACGATCTGTACACATAAGGAGCCATGTTTATAGTTTTCTCTTAGGAAAGGAGCCATTTTTATAGTTTATTTCGTTAATTAGGTACACGTAGTACCTTAAGTGTGACCAAAGTATGATTGACTGCGATTCATGCATAGCTACAGAATCGCTGTCTGCAATAACGAAGTGATCCGCGAGGCAATCGGTCTGATCTACCGGCCACCGAGGAACTGAAAGGATTTCTTTGAAATTTTGGTCACCAGAAATTACCTTTAGTGTGACCAATTCACGATTGACTGTGATTCGCGCGTAGTTACAGAATCGCAAGCCACGAGGCAATCAGCCTGATCTATAGACCACTGGCGCCATAGGACTGAAAGAATTTTGGAGAAATTTCATTCGCCAGAAATGGCGATTTACTGTAATAATTTTGGTCGCCATGACTGCAAACCTGGTCGCCAATGGCAACCTGGTCACCGCGAATCTGAATCTCTAACTTGATAGTCAATGTATACATCTTTAGAACACTACTTAGTGACTACGATAAAAATAAGTAGTAGTGTACATTCACTTAAAATCACTTAAAGTGCACTTTAGCAAATGAAATCTAAACATATATTATTATTCAAGTATTCTAAATAACTTATTTTCATCTGAAAGATAAATTTCTATGCTCAATGGGTTTAGTTTCAATTTTTATTGGCCATCATCATCAGTTACACACTATGGAAAAAATAATACTCTATTGCCCTTATGATTCTGCACATTTTACTATGCAGGTTGTTTATTGACGCTCGTGCCCATGCTCTATTCTAATTGAAATAAACAACATTTTTCATTGCCTTTCCATGGGAACTTTACTTTGAGTGTGTAGAGTGAACACTCATGAGCTGCTGTCTCAAAAATGATATAATAATGAATGGCAAACTTGACAACAATTAAACAATTTAGCATAAACTTAAACATGGAACAAACATATTAAACAGTTGCTTTGTCAAACAGATTATTTTACAAATAAGTAAAATACACTTTGTGCGAAGGATAAAGAAAACGTAAATAAGCACAAATAACACAATACTGCAGCATACAGCTAGCTGTTTTGAGGATATGCTGGATCCCCTTCATTAGTAATTTAGTTAATGCCTTGTCCAGTACTCATTTTTGTCTGCGGTCTGGTGGAGTGCCCGGTAAACTTTTCCACTTTCTTCGTTTTATTCCTTTGGGGCTCTTATGTCTCGTTTTAATTTATTTTTCATCTTTTTGGACCTCATTTATTCTTATTCAGACTTGACTCATTTTGTTGTAATATTTCTGTTGTGTTTTGGTACACACTAGTCTTATGTATTACTTCTTGTTTCGGATTGGCTGGGCTGTTTGTCATGCTGTTGGCTGTCTTTTAATTCAGGTCTTGGGTATATACTCCCCTTTGGGCTTGTTGGTTTTCTTGCACTGATGAAGGGGATTCAGTGTATTCTTGAAACAGCTGTATGCTGCAGTATTGTGTTATTTGTGTTTATATATGTTATCCAAGCTTTTCTTCAATTATTTTATGCTTATTGAACACAACTTCTCCAATATGTTATCCTGCCATAAAAAAAAAGCACAACTTTAAATTTTACAACAAATTATTTATTCAAAATGAAGCAGTTTGGAAGGGTTGAAATGGTTGTAGCTCAAATGCTTTAAATAACTTGCTTTGAATTACTATTGGAACAATTGTAATTTCACATGATAGAAAATCAAACCAGCCTGGAACAAACAGAGTTACAAATATTACAAGAAGTAAGATGTTAAGATGCTGCATAACATATATAAAGCTTGAAATATGTTCTACATCAGCAAGTTATCTCTATGCAGTTTAAAAAAAAAAAAAGTATTTTCTCTTTTATAGTTCGAGAACTTACTATTTAATATTTTTGTTGTATGTTAAAAATAGAAATTGCCTGTGAAATGTTCTGTCCAAACCAAACTTGTAAAAATCAGGCCTCTGTTTCGACCAATATGCTGGAAGAAGACTGGCTGCTGGTCTCTTTACTAGGCTCTGGATTCACAATAGGAGCCTCTCTCCTGATCTGAACATTATATCTTTGCTTGAATTCATTGAGTTCTGTCCCTTTCTTTTCAATTTGCTGATGTAAACGATTCAGCAATTCTGTCAGCTGCAATAAAAATCGAACATTAAAATCTTGACAGAACTCTCGATCAAACTCAACAGAAAATAACCCAAACCTTACAATTTCGTGTGAAACACCATCATGTTGTTTAACAAAATTCTATTGATTTATGGGTTGCTGTTTCATGCAAATTGATTTAATGTGACTACAAATCAGTCAATTAGTAGGGAAGACGTTTTAAATTTATATTTTAGTTTTTAAATATTACTCTCATCATATCTACCAACTAATCCAGCAGATAGTGTAGTGGCTATTTTTGATTATAACGATTTTCATCACACCAAAAATGTATATGTCTTAATTCAAAATAGGATAACTCATTACATCACTCAAAATGACTTTAACATGATGTAAAGAAAAAGATATTTACATAGCAAGCATAAATAGAAAGAACTTTTGAAGGCAGCTGATGTAGTAAACTTTTAAACTACAAGACCATGCAGAATATAAGCTCCCAAGACCGCATGCCATATGTTACTGTAAAATATATATCTTCATATATTTTACACCATGTATCATAAATATAATGTAAATGGCTGACACTTGATAAAAATATGCAATTGCCAGTGCGAAATCTTGCAAAAAGACTGACAATTATTTCTATTGCAAATTTTGAAGAAATGACATTGATTTTTTTTCACAGCTAAAAATTGACTTAAATGAAACAAACTTTTTTAGCAGTATATAGTGATCAAAGTGAAAATTATAGTAGCAAGTAACCATTGACAGGAAATTTTTATATACACTGATTTTCAAAAGTTAAACACACAATGCAAATTTTCATTTTTCAAAAGTGTATTTGAATTTGAGTGGCTGAAAATTGCTGCGGATGTAGATGACAGTATGCAAATATCATATGTTACAGCTAATCACGATTGACTGTCTGGATATATGCTAATACACGAGTTCCAATACAGTCGTTGAAGACGCCAGCATTCTGAAGGGTTTGAGGAGGTGTATTTAAATGCTGATACGAAGTGTTTATAACTTTTGTAGGATTATTATTGATGATATTCATGTTTCTATAGCTGAAAGACGACGAATGACAGATAGTGAGCGCTGTCGTGCTGTTGGATGCATTGAAGAAGGACAGTCAATAAAAGATGTCGCTATTTTCTTTAGAATTGATCATTCGGTAATTTCTCGACTATGGAAACAATTCCAAACAAGTCAAACAGTTGTTTAGACACCTGTGCCCGGTTGTCCAAGGGTTACCACCCCCTCTGATGATAAGTATATTACTATAGTAGCCAAGCGGAATCGATGAGTGACCTCCACAACTATTACATCCATAGTTGCAGCGGCACTTGGTAAGACAATATCTGCCAGTACTGTGTGTCGAAGGCTCCACGTGAAGGGACTGCATGCCCGAGTACCACGTTTTTGTGTTCTACTAACCGTCTAAACCAGAGGGGCAAGATTAAAGGGGTGTCATCAACATGTCAATTGGACTGTCTCAGATTGGTGCAGAGTCTTGTTCACGAACGAGTCCAGATTTCCCCTGGAATCCGATGATAAGGGACATAAGGGTCTGGAGAGAATGAGGCATATGCAATCGAATCTAGAACATCATCGAACCTCACGATTTCAGAGGTGGGCACGTCATGGTGTGGGCTGGAATTTCAATGGGATATCGCACAGAGCTGCATATCTTTAAAGGCAGTTCTGTGATGGCTGCATGGTATCGGGATGAAGTCCTAGACCCCATTGCGAAACTCTACGCGTCAGCAGTTGGTCCTGATTTCCTCCTTATGGATGATAATGCCCATCCTCATTCAGCTAACATCGTTGACGAATACCTGGAAAGTGAGGGTATTTCTCGTATGGCGTGGTTGGTGTATTCCCCCGACCTTAATCTCATTAAAAACCTTTGGGATGCCCTCGGGCATGCTGTCTCTGCATGTTTACCTCCTCCAGTCAGTCTGAGAGAGTTGGAAACCGCTCTATTGGAGGAATGGCCATTATTCGCATCTGCGATGGTTGATCACCTCATTGAAAGCATGCAAAATCATTGCAAATTTTGTGTGAAGGTCCGGTGGTCACATACTATATTAATGCAAGTTTTGTTTGGTTTGTTTGCCTTTAAACATCATTTTATTAATAACCCAAATGTGACGTCATCCTATAACTTACGAAAAGTAAATATTTTTTTCATCTTTGTACATAATTCTTGTTTTCTTTAATGCATAAACACATTTGCGACCTCCATGTACAATTCCTCCAGTTAATCAAAGCTTTACTTTTCTATTTTTTTTTTATTTTACCGTCAGTGCTTAACTTTTGGAAGTCAGTATATATAAAAAAAATCTGATGTGGGCAGCACATGACTTTTCTTATATAATCCACTGAATTTACTTCTTTTACAGTTAAAAAATGATGAAAAGATCCTTGGCACAGTGTTTGTAACGTTGAATTGTACATTTGGCACTTTTACGGATGACAACATGTAAAGCTATTTTGTATCAATCAACTTATATTTTAAGCAACTCTAAATTAATTTTCAATATTAATAGCATCTTTAATAAGCAATATAGTCCATATATAAAAATATTCTAATAATAAATTCATCAATTAGGCATCATTTTCATCAACTTGGCATTATTTTTTGCACTTTTGACAATATTTTCGTCAATCTGGGGCTAAATATCGCCAAGTTCATGATATTTTGCTAGATTGTTCACCATATGTATCGTTATATAAACAAACAGGGAGAAGTGCATTTCTTATATACTAGAAGGTATGCCCGTCATGGGATGGAATTAGAAATTTGCAAAGCATTGCCTCTTAGCATTATTTTTATCAATTTGTTGACATTTTTATCAATTTGGTGACATTTTCATCAATCTGGCATTATTTAAAAAAGTGGCTAAGTTTGAGGCATCTCGCCAAATTTTTCGCTAAGCATTACAAACGGGTGGAAAAATGGGTTATTCATATACCCATTTGTTAGGTTCTTTACCAGATATTGAATTTTCATCAATTAGTCTTTATTACTTTCCTTATATACATAATGTATAAGGAAAGTATTGTGACGGGGTCGAAAATTCGAATTCGAGTTTTCGATGGGAGAGCATGTTTCAAGCATCCCTGATCATGAATTGAACATTTTTGAAGTGATGTCTGTGTGCGTGTGTGTCAGTGAGTTTGTAGAGATGATATCTCACTAACGAATAGAGCAATTCGAATGAAATTTAGTACAAAAATTACAATCCGTGAATATTGGAAGCCTACTGTTCTTAAACACAATCGAATGTTCAGAACCCCTTAAATTTTTGAATGAAATTTTGAAAAAATCATCAAAAATCAAAACCTTTAATAAAGTTACGCAAATAGACATTTCTTATATAATTTTTCCTTAGAAAACAATTGACATAAACTTTAGAAAGCTAGCATGAACTGTTTTCAAGATATTGCACATTTTTCAAATAAATTTATCAAAAAATCAAATAAATTTAAAAAAAACTAACTGTTGAGAAACATTTTCACTTTTCATATGTAATATCATGCGATAAATTTGGTAACATCATTCTCATGGATCTAGCTCGTTCTATTCATCAGAAAAGATACTTTGAGTAATAATTTTGTATTTGAACATCAATAGTCATTTATCTGTTGTAAGAATAACTAATTTCTCTGTCCATAGCGTATGGAGAGATTTAGGCGACGAATTTGGCAGAATGTCGCCAACTTGGCGACTGTTTTACATATTGCCAAATTAACGAAATTCTCGTCAAATGGATAAAAAGGACAATATATCAATAAAAATGGTGACTGACGAAAATTCAATATCTTGGATAGAATATAAGTATCTACTATAAGAATAACCTATTTTACTTTGGATAGAATATAAGTATCTATTATAAGAATAACCTATATTTTTTTACTGTAAAAGCAGTAAATTCATTGCATTATATAAGAAAAGTCATGTGCTGCGCACATCAGATTTTTTTCATTGATTTGGCATCAATTTTATCAATTTGGTGACATTTTCGTTAATTTAGCAGGATTTAGAAGGACTCGTCAAGTTGGAGATATGCCACCAAAATTCATTGCCAAGTGTTACAGATGGAGAAATAAGTTATTCTTATAGTAGATTCATATTCTTTTCAAAATATTGAATTTTCATCAATCAGGTGTCATTTTCATTACTTTAGTGTTTTTTATCAATTTGGCAACATTAAAATATCTAGCCATGCTGGCGATATTCCACCAAATTTGTCGCCAAAATTTCACCAAGCGTTATAGATGGAGAAATAGGTTATTCTTATAGTAGATAAATGATTAATAGCATCCAAGTACAAAACTATTACTATATATAAAAGTATCCTCTATTGTGAATTGAACGAGCTAGATCCTTGAAAATGATAACAAATTTATCGCAAAATATTACATTTGAAAAATGAACATATGTCACAAAAGTTAATGCTTTTATTTTTTTAATTTTACATGATTTTTTGATAAATTTATTTGAAAAATGTGCAATATCTCGAGAATGGTTCATGCTAGCATTCTAAAGTTTGTGTCAATCATTTTCTAATGAAAAATTACATAAGACATAATTATTTACGTAACTTTATTGAAGGTTTTGATTTTTTCATGATTTTTTCATAATTTGAGGGTGTTTGGAACTGCATTTAAAAACTTTCCAGTATTTATGGATTGTAATTTTTATACCAAATTTTGTTCGAATCGCTTCATTTGTTCATAATATATAGTCTTCACAGACTCACTGATACAGAGACAATACCTCAAAAACATGTTTAGGGATGCTTAAAACGTACTCTCCTATCAAAAACTCGAATTCAAATTTTGGATCCCATCACAGTACTTTCCCTATACATTATACTGTGTATATAAGGAAAGTAATATGAGCCGTTGATACAACAACTTACGAACAGGTGCTTCAAGAAAAGAAAAAATATCAGCTTTTTCATCTTTAAATTCGTTTCAGGGAAAGATAAAGACAAATTATTTTTGCTTAGTTATGAAAAACGAAAATATCTAAAACAATTTACAGATGCATCATCCCAACCCAACTATAAGGAAAAAAATAAACAGTATTTGAATAAAATAAGAGGTGCAATAATATGTTTGGGTATGAGATAAAAATATTGGAATAGAGTATTAAAATAACGGACAAGGTTGGTAAAAAACCCTCATATTTTTGCAAAATGTAATGAACAAAAAATTCTGATAAAAGTTTTAGAGACACACTATCCCAACCTAAATATAGAAATAAAAAACATGGATGGAAGACAGGAAGGCATCATAAAGGGGGTGGGGTGGGGGTGGGGTGGGGGGATAAAATTAAAATACAACTATAAAAATATTCCAGCATCATTATTTAAGTAAGATATCAAAAATAGGGTTCACAACACTGGGATAAAAATGCCAAATTTTTCAATGTTGCAGTTCACTGATGGTATGAATGGTAAAACGAAACCAAATTTCTGTAATTTTATGGATAAATTTGGTACATAGCTGAGTCCAGTGGGACAATAAATTTAATCTATTAAAATCTGGCGAATAAAAACATGTAATGAAAATGTTATGAATAAAAACATGGAGACAATATTCAAAGATATATATCACTCCAACTCATAAAATACTATAAAAAAATCTTTTAAGTTACATGGTTTTAATAAAATGCACTAAAAAGTAAAAAATAATTTTAGGTATGACAACATTCTTGGTCATATGCGACTCAAAAATAAAACTGTGGGGCACCCATAAAGGAATTGTAATTGGACATTAACAGAATTTTAAGAAACAATAGAAGTGATAACATAGCTAAAGGACATATATAAGTATGATTACATTCAATTTATTTGAATTTTTCTTTTGACTATTTTGATTTAACAATCCCTCATTCTTATGTTATCGCTCTTATTGCTCCTTCACTTTACTAAAACCGTGTAATTTTGTTATAATATTTTATTTTATACTTTTTAATCTTTTATTCAATTCGTCATGACTGATAGTTGTTTGGATGTCTATTTCATCTTCTTTGATGGCATTTCTAATATACTTCGAGTCCAGTGGAACATAAATTTAATCTATTAAAATTTGGCGAATCCTTGGAAAAATGGAACCGGCACTTTTTTGTGAAATGGCTGTAGAAAAAATCTCTTTCACTTTGGGTCAATTCCATGTCAAATCAACCAATAAAAAATAAGTTTTGGAATTTGATGTCACGGATCTGGCTAATTTTTGGAATATTTGTTCCTTATCATCTGAAATATAAGAAATCTTCATTTTTTTATTTTTTCTGTTGCCATTTTTTTAGTTTTCGAATTTTCAAAATTGCCAAAATGTCCTAAAAACTGCTCTCCACTAAAGCTTCAAATGCAATTTTCAAGCAACCTGTTTCAGCTACAAAGCTGGTTATGCTATCATTTTAAAGCTTAAGGAGAGGGCTTTCATTTGATATATGACATGTACTGTTTTTGAGTTAAAATTTTTTTTGGCAGTTTTCCAAAATTTTTATTTTGCAATTTTTAAAAATCGAAATTTTTTAAAATTTTGAAAAAATACACACATGTTGGTACACATTTACTGAAGGCACAGTCAAAATTTTAGGATGGTATCTCCATGGTATCATGAGTGAGATACAATTGAAGCCAGTAATGCACATGATTTTTCAAGAATGAGTCATCCCTTTCCTGCAGTAACATGTTCATTCATGCTTTCTCCCACTTCCCTTCCCTAGTAGTTTAGTTGTGGTTCAGTTGTCAGAGTGTGTAGATCTCAATTAACTTTTTACAGTGAATTGTTTATCTTTTAAACTTGATTTATTAAGTATTATCAATTTTTTTTTATCGGACTAGTTTTATAAATTTTACTCTATTAATATTATATATGGATAACAAGAAGTGGTCTATTTTCTGTTGTAATCCATTTAAAAAACAGGAGCACTGGGTTAGTAAAGACCTGAGAAATGTGACAGCTTGGATGATCTCTTTAAATAATGGAATTGAAGAAAACATGAAAATTTGCACTTCCTGCAGATTGCAGTTAGGAAAGAAAACACATGAGGTGAGTATTGCTGAAAAAGAAAATCCTTTAGGACTGGATAATAATGATATTCCTAGTTGCAGTACTAATGATTTAGAATTTATGGATACAGATGCAGGTTTAAGTTACTTGAATGCATCATTGACTTCTCTTAGTGAGTCTCCAATGAGTAGAAAGAAAATTAAGAGTTCTAAGAAATATTGCAGAGAAAAGGCAGAAAAAATAAAAAGTACATATCTCAAATCCCTTTTTAATGCAGAGGGCAATGAAAATGAAAATGAAAAGTGTAATAATTCAGAATCAGAAATACTTGAGTAACTTAGAGAAATTTAAAACTGCAAATAAAAGTGAAAGAGTAATGATTTTGACTATTTTGCCAAAAAGCTGGTCATGTGGAAGAATTGAAAAAGAATTTGGTGTGAGTAATTACATTGCTAGGAAAGCAAAAAAACTAGTAGAAGAGAAAGGAGTTTTGACCTCACCCAACCCCAAACCAGGAAAAACTTTATCAGAAGAAACTGAATCCGTAGTTAAAATTTTTTACTGCAGTGATGAAGTTAGCAGGCAAATGCCGGGAAAGAAAGACTATGTTTCGATGAAGGACACAGATGGTAAACGCATCCACATTAAAAAAAGATTGATTCTGGGAAATCTGAGAGAAATGTACAGACTTTTAAAATCTAAATATTTATATTTGAAGATTGGATTTTCAAAATTTGTAGAATTGCGACCTAAGAACTGCATAATAGCAGGAGCCAGTGGTACTCATACTGTATGTGTTTGTACCACTCATCAAAATGTTAAGCTAATGATAACTGGGGCTAACTTAAATAATGTGACACTTCCAGGATATGAAAATCCATTAAAAACCTACCAAGATTACCTTTTGAAAATAATCTGCAATCCCCCACAACAGAAATGCTTTTTAAATGAGTGTGATTCCTGTCCCAGCATCATCGAATTCAAGGAAGCCTTGCTAACCAGCCTTGAAGATGAGTTGATTGAAAATATTACCTACAAGCAGTGGATTTCAGTAGATCGTTGTTCTTTTGAGACAATAAAACCACAGAGGAATTTGTTGAAGATTTTTCAACACAACTGATGAACCTAAAGAGATACGATTTCATTGCCAAACACCAATCTGCCTTTTTTTCTGAAAAGAAAAGTACACTAGTGCCTGATGAAGCTGTGGTAACATGCGATTTTTCTGAGAATTATTCATTTATTTTACAAGACGAAGCACAAGGGTTCCATTGGAACAACTCAATGGCAACGGTTCATCCATTTGTAGTTTACTACAAAGACAAAGATGTTCTAAAACATAAAAGTCATGTCTTCATTTCAGACTGTTTGAAGCATAACACAGTTCTTTTCCATGTTTTCCAAAAAAAGCTTCTAGCTTTCTTGAAAAATTATTGTCTTTCCAACTTAAAGAAAGTAAATTACTTCTCCGATGGTTCAGCAGCGCAATATAAGAACCGCAAGAACATCGCAAATTTGTGTAATTCTGGAGATTTCGATGCCATTGATGTAGAGTGGCATTTTTATGCAACAGCACATGGCAAAGGAGTGGGTGATGGTATTGGAGGGACAGTAAAGAGGCTGGCAGCCAAAGCTAGTCTCCAGAACCCTCTTTCAAACCAAATCATGACGCCTCTTCAGCTGTTTCAATGGGGAAAGGAGAATATTCCATCAATAACTTTCTTTTATGTGACAAATGATGAATACTCGGAAGAAGAGAAACTTTTAGAGACACGGTTTGATGAAGCTGTTACTGTAACAGGCACCCAGAAGTTTCATGCATTCATTCCAATAAGTACAAAAAAAAATTGGTGACTAAAGTGTTTTCTGAATCTGAAGAAACTTTAGTACATTATGTCAAAGTTAGTTCAGAGGGTGAAGATATGGTCTTTAAACATATCACAGGTTTTGTAGCCTGTGTGTATGATGCCAATTGGTGGGTGGGATGTTGAAGGTCCAGACCACACAGCCAACCCTAAGGTTTACGGCAGTTTATTGTGTGGCCGGGGTGGGTGGGATGAGTACTTTCGAAAGATGATGTTGAACGTGAAGTGGAAATCTCTTTCTTACATCCATGTGGGCCAGCACCCTCATTTAGTTATCCAAGAAGACCGGATATTCTTACAATGCCAGAAAACTTTATCCTTTGTAAAGTAAACCCAGTAACAGCCACTGGTAGAATGTATTCACTGAAGCAAGAGGAGTTGACTTGACACAAGCATCATACATTTTATCAAAGAAGACAGAATTTCTATATCAGTAAGCAGTATATATATGCATTTGTTTCCTAACATAGCTAAATATGTAAGTATTAACTTAAATCTCGTTACATGACCTGTAAAGAAATTCAATTTTTATTTGTTACCATAAAGATACCATTCTGAAATTTTGACTGTGCCTTCAGTAAATGTGTATCAACATGTGTGATTTTTTTCAAAATTTAAAAAAATTTCGATTTTTTAAAATTGCAAAATAAAAATTTTGAAAAACTGCCAAAAAAAATTTTAACTCAAAAACCATACATGTCATATATCAAATGAAAGCCCTATTCATAAGCTTTAAAATGATACCATAACCAGCTTTGTAACTAAAACAGGTCATTTGCAAATTGCATTTGAAGTTTTGGCGGAGAGCTGATTTTAGGACATTTCGGCAATTTTGAAAATTCAGAAACTAAAAAAACAGCAACAGGAAAAATGCAAAAAAAATTTTTTCTTATATTTCAGATGATAAGGAACAAATATCCCAAAAATTAATCGAATCCATGACGTCAAGGGTTTATGCACTGGTTGATTTGACACGGATTGACCCCTTTAGGTAATCCCATTGTTGTAAGATAATTAAAAAAACATCCAATATATGGCTTCACTTATATATATATAAAAGAGAAATTTTTTTTTAAACTATCTATCTTACAATGGGGTTTTTGCAAGTGATTGGGTGGGGTAGAATCCAGAAAGGGGATCAACTCAAATTTGATGAAATGTTGTATTGCCACAGCACATATGTATGTGTGTTAAATTTCAAGAAAATCAGTTCGGGTCAAAAATTGATTTCAAGATCTGACACAGAGAAACCGACCTAAATAAAACAGTAAAGATGTGGGGACTACTAAAATTAAAAGCCAATACAAACATTCATGTGGAGTGCTAAAAAGTCTTGAGCATTGAGACAAAGAGAAAAATACCAAAATTTTTGATTTTGTAGTCATAGGGGGAAAAGAGGGAGGGACAACAAAAATGTTCGTCATTGGTA
Source organism: Amaurobius ferox (assembly GCA_951213105.1). Classification (NCBI taxonomy): domain Eukaryota; kingdom Metazoa; phylum Arthropoda; class Arachnida; order Araneae; family Amaurobiidae; genus Amaurobius; species Amaurobius ferox. The sequence continues at coordinate 143,059,326 of OX578147.1, read as the reverse complement.
AAAGATTTCTGTTTCCAGGGATAATTACCACCACCTAATAATGACATGAGTGCTTCATATTAATTGGAAAAAGGGAGATAGAAAAATATGTTTGACGGAGAAAATTAAAAAAAATCGAAGCACGCGTGTTGTGCACAATAATAAAAAGACACAAAATTTCATATTTTAAATTTTTGCATAGACTGGTGAAAACTCCATAATATATATACAAAATGAAGTAATTTATAAAAAATTACAAAAAATAGAAATAAAATTTAACAAAGCAATTTTTCATGAAAAAATTGGTTTACATCTTGAAAGAAATTTCATGTCACTATTGAAAATTGAATGTTTTTTTTTTTATCAGGGAGGGCTGAGTATATATTTGAAGTGGGGAGGGGAAGCCCTCTATGGCCACTGCTTTGCTACAGTCCTGATTTTTTTTTTAATGACTTTGAACTCATTCAAGATGAGCTTTGAACACTGCATGTGGTAGACCTTTGCAATATCAACAGAGATCAATGAGCCTGGCAGCCCCTCCCACTTCCCTGGTGGCCCAAGTTCTAAGTGAATACACAAAGTTTTGTCACTGCTGATTGATATAAACACTGGTTGCCAAAGATATAAACGCTGATGGAGATAAAATATTTCTCTCTAGTATTTTGAAGTGAAAGATTTATTTTTTTTTCCTATATAACAATGTATGCAATCATAATACAGTAAACATTACAATATAAGTCGTGTAAATAGGAAGATCCTATTCACACGACAGGAGAGGTGCTCAAATAGTGAACTGCAAAACTGTTGACATGCTTTTAAAAAAACTAAATGTGTGTCAGAAATATCAGGCAGGGTTCCCACTAAGTCAGGAAAAGAGGGGGAGAATTTCTCTCCTTCCAAAAAATTTTGGGAGAGATTTTCTGTTATAAGGAGAGACACTTAAAATTTCATTTTTTTTTTACCATGCTAATTTAGAAAGTAATAAAAAGGAAAGCATTAACTATAACTCATATTCTTTGACATTTAAATTTTTTAATTCTTAAAACTAACATTCTTTTAACATTCTTACTAACATTCTTTTTAAAAATTAATTAGGAGTCGTTTAAGTATTAAGTAAGCACATTTTGGGTAATTTTATAGCCCCCCCCCCCCACTTGTTAGCAAAAATACTCAAATTCCTGACTTCTCCCATGCTTATGTTATGATTTTATTTGCTGACATAAAAACGTCTACATGGGTTATTTTATGTAAAATGACTCACATGCGAATTTACGATTTTTTTGTCTGTAAACTGCTAAAGTCGAGGGCCGACTGTATTTACTTTATATTTTGATTTTTAAAATCATTTTATGATCAATTTTCATGCAGCAATAGCAATTAAAAACTTTAACAATTTTTGATCGCCGAAGGCAAATATCGACGAAAACTATTTCACTAGGCAAATAGAATTAGGTAATAAATTTGACTTCATGTTTGAAAATGGATTTTTTTTTTTTATATTTTTTACAAAACTTGCAGAACATAAGGACTGCATCGTCCTTTTGTTGAATCTCAAGTCAGTCATGTGATTTTAGCCATTTAGTTTGACTCGACTTTTTTCTTTTTGTTTTCAAAATAGCCCTTTATTTCATAAATAATACGCTTGTAAAATAATTTTTCTGTATAAAACGCGAAACAATTACAAACACTGTAGTCGATGCAAACAGATTGGAAAAGTGGGAAATATTTTTCAAATTAAACGAGGTATGCCGAGGATAGCGTACAAATTCAGATTTTTGTGATGCTGCTGCAAAATAACCTTTCATTTTATTAATAATACGGTATAAAATGGTTTGGTTTTTATTATTTGTATATTAAACGACATAATTATAATAAAATTCAGTCGATGCAAATATATTGTAAAAATGGCAAAAAGATATTCATTGGTCATCTCTCCTCAGAAAATGTGGGAATCGCCGTACGCGAACGCCGTTTTCGCAATCGCGGAGAAACAGATTTTCAGATCATGTAAGAAAGGAATGTCTCTGATAAAAAATTCGTTGCTTTGTTCAAATTTTGTAACATTTTTTGGGCATATATGGCCAATTTCACGACATTTTCGGGATTTTTGTAATCTGTAGACATACTGTGTACGGGGGAAAGGATTTTCGCTCGCGGAAAGAAGAAAATTTCTCGAGCAAAACACAAAAAATGCGGGAAGTACTCGGAAAGAGCATAATTCAAATCCGTGAAAGAATCCTATAAAAAAAAAAAGCAAAATTTTATTTGATCGAATTTACCACCCGCGCAAGCTGAGGGGACACTTATAGTTTTCTATAAAATATCTCTCTAATTAGAAACACGTAGTACTGTAGTGTATCCAAATCACGATTGACTGCGATTCAGACGTAGATACGAAATCGCGGTCCGCGACCGCTCGGCAATCGGCCCACGATTCGCAACAACGAGGCAACTGATCGCGATTTGCGGTCGCGAAACAATCGGCCCGATCTCCGATCGGGATCAGGCATTTCTCGGTATCCAATTTGAAGGAAAAAATAGTTTTAGGCCAGAACTGGAGAGAGAGAAATTCTCGCGCAGTCTAAATTTTTACGCGAGATTTTTCATGGATTTCGCGAGAATCTCGCGGGTTCGCGCTGAAATGGGAACCCTGATATCAGGTAATAAATATTCTCATCAAAATAAATAATAAATTATATATATATATGCTTGCATAATAAATTTGTACAAATTAAAAAATAACCCATGTTTAAGCAATGGTAAGTTTTACAGATGAACATTTCAATTTATTAATTATTGGAATATTAGTTCCTCTCAATGACAAATGACAAACAATGGAAATGGCATGTGCATTACCTGCTCCTTGTTATGCACCACAGCTGGCAAGACTTCCTTTACAGTCCTTTCAACTAAGACACCCCCAATCATGCGATAACAGATGCGTTCTTCATCTACATCCTTCAATGCATCCACGACAAGGCTGCAAATAGAACAGAAATAAATTACTATTATTCCCATGTTTTTCCCATCTGTCTGCATTTGCTACATACACATTAACACATTGCAGATCTTCAAATGGTGGCCTTAAACAGTGCCATCGACAGAATATTTCAGGCCCTTTTACACCAAATATGCAAGCCACCCCTATTACAAGTTACTGACCTTTTCACACGGCCTATTCCTCTAAGCCTCCAGAGTTCCTATGCAATGCACCTTTTCCCCCTCCTATTAGCAGCCCTGGCCTTGGAAAACTTTTCAGAGGTGGCTTCAATATATTTCTCTAACTTACAGAAAGAGAGGGGCGGAACAACTCTGGTTAAGGCACAGGGATTGCACTTGAGATCCTGAGTTTGATTCCAAGCTCTTTCCAAACTGTTCTCATGTTTAAGCAGAATATAGGCATGTTAAATATGTGAGTCTGAAAGTCTTCTAAGAGGTTGGTGGTAAGAGAAGGAGGATACATTCCCTGGGAAATCAGACAGTCCAACTCACTTGAGAGTATGGAGCAGTTGAATGAAAGGTCAGGAAGGAGGATACGGTCCTTGTGAATGTCACTCCCACTGGATTCTAGCCTAAATTGGATGGCATTGTCCTGACCATCCAAACAGATTACACACATACCTTTATGTAGGCTGGGTTGGAAAAGAAAAACCTATAGAAAGAGGGAGTTAAATTTTTTCAGAAGATTTTGAACTGAACGTGTTGTGATTAGTGCTAAACAGAGCCAGAAATGTTGAAACACTTGGAAAAATAATATCGTTTCATTTTTTTGTAAATTTAGGGAAATAAAACAGAGTTTTTGGAAACTGACTTTTTTTTATTACTTATGTTTGTTTTTTAGTGCAAATGTGTTAACTTTATGTGTAAAACTTTAAAAATATATACACCATCCCTTATAAATGCTTTTTTATTATTTAAAAGTGTCGAATATAACAACACTTTATCATTTACTAGCCTTTAAAAGCTTTTTATAGAGATTGCGATCATTATAAGCACAAATTATTTTACATGTAATCAGAAACCACTTTTATTTCTCAATGAATAATCTGCAATCATTTTTATATAATTTTACATTGCAAAATTTGAAGACTTTTTATTACAAAGGAAACACACTTTCAAAGTCAAAAAATTTCTAGCTAAAGATTTTCTAACAGACATAAACACTGTAATTAAACACATCGTTGGTGCCTGATTACCAGGAGGGCATACAATGGGCATTTGTTCTGGATCCTATAATTTAAAAGGCCCTCAAAATTTATATATATATATATTTACAACAAACCATTTTATTTAATAACCTTTTAAACATTATAACAGAAATATATTTTTTTAATAGCATCAACATGATATACCATGATACTGAACAGTGAGACTTTACAGAGCAAAAATGAAAATATTATTTTGAAAGAGAGATAGGATATTCCTAATCTCTTAAGAGTGATAGGAAACACTTACTTTCACGAAGTAACTTTTCCACTTAGGATATAAAATATTTTACTGTAATTGAGTATATGGGTATTTAATAACGCACATAATACAGCTTATATAAAACACATGATTTTGTGCACAATTAATAATGATCGGGTGCTTAATTGACATTCATATAACTTATGAGAAATATGAGACCCTGGATTTCGTTCAATAATTATTGATTGAATTATTTGTCGCTTCAGCTTGACTAATCTCAATCTGAAGAAAGATGTAAAACATAACATACCACTTTTCATAGTAAAATTTATTCAGATTAATTGGGAAATTCAAAATACAGAGTAATACAAAAAACAATCGAATAAGCATGAATACCTGTGCTCATTTAAATCTTGCTCGACTTCTGATAGTTTGGAAACTAAAGATTTCTGCTCCAATCGCAATTGATTAAAATATGTGATTATTTGTTCTTGGGTCAATTTTTTTACTTTGTCCGAGCTTTTTGCATTTTTCTCTCCGTCAGAAGCCATAATTAATTTTATAATACAATGTAGAAGTGAAATAAACACAACCCACACAAAAGTATGGTAAATCTTGAATGGTTGTGCAGGTTCAGATCCACTAGTTTTGTGATCTTCACTACGGTTGAAGATCTGCCCTATCCCTACCATTTGATTTTGAGGTAAAAAGTGCAAAATTTTAAAGACCACTGTGGACGTCAGACTCCTTGACTTTTACCTCCATGAGTTAAACACTTCAAACTAGCAATTTTGTGTTGACATTTGTGACAGAAAACTTGGTAATTACTCATACTTATTTCTGTAGATATCAATACCTACTTACATTAGGTTTATGTATAAAATGAAAATGTGTAATACTTTATAAATTTTCAGCAAATTTTAAATAGTCTAATTGTAAATTTTAAGAGAAATGAAAATTTAAATGTTATCACATAGTCCGGTATACAGTTTTAAAAATTAATCGTAGTTCAATTTCATGCAAAAGTGTTGCAAAATATTAATTTTTATTTGCATATTAGGTTGTATGTCCATAAGTCGAAATAAACCACGATCGAATAAAATATGTTCGATAAATAAAAATTGAAAATTATTCAACGAAGAATTTAAATATATTTTAAATTTAACGGTGTCCATAGCGCAAAACACCGATCCAAAACAAGAAATTTTCTCATCAAACACTTATCTGATGAAGACTTCCAAGATGTTCGATGCACGTGTTTTGAAAAACAAATCAATCTGTGTCTATTTTGTTTTATGAAACTTTTGTTTTGTATGTTAGCCATATACATATACGATAACATCGAATAGTTTGTAAATCATTTTGTTTCGAACATTTTGTGTCCACCTGTGGATACGCAGCCTTATTAAACGATCTTTTAACATTCAACTTTTAAATTATTTTAATATTAATTCACAAGACTTCAAATTAAATTATATTATCAATAGATATTTCGAAATAAATAGATACAGGTATTTTAATAGTTGAGAATAAAGAATTTAATGCCAAGTATAGTGAACAATGACGAAGTGTGATAAAATAAAATATAAAAAATACCTTTTAAGTTACACAGTTTTAGTAAAATGCGCTCAAAAGTAAAATTATTTTTAGCTATTACAATATTCTTGGTCATATGTAACTAAAAAAAATTTGATGTGGGCAGCACATGACTTTCCTTATATAATGCAATGAATTTATTACTTTTACAGTAAAAAAAATAGGTTATTCTTGTAGTAGATACTTATATTATTGCCAAGATATTAAATTTTCGTCAATTAGTCGTTATTTTCATTGATTTAGCGCCATTTTTATCTATTTGGCGAGATTTTCGTTAATTTGGCAACATTCAAGAAAGTCGCCAAGTTGGCGACATTCCGCCAAAATCTCGCCAAGTGTTATGGACAGAAAAATAAGATATTCTTATAGCAGATAAATGACTATTGGCGTTCAAGTACAAAGGTATTACTCAAAGTATCTTTTCTCATGATTGGAACGAGCTAGATCTACGAGAATGAGGTCACCAAATTTATCGCATGATATTACATATGAAACGTGAACATGTTTCTCTATAGTTAATATTTTTTTTAATTTATGGGATTTTTTGTTAAATTTATTTGAAAAGTGTACAATATCTGGAGAACGGTTCATACTAACGTTCTAAAGTTTATGTCAATCGTTTTCTAAGGAAAAAGTACATAAGAAATGTCTATTTGTGTAACTTACTTAAAGGTTTTGATTTTTTGATGATTTTTTCAAAATTTCACTCAAAAATATAGGGGGTTTCTGAACATTCGATTTAGTTTAGAAACAATGTACTTCCAGTGTTTAGTAATGTTTAATTATGTTTAGTATACTGTATTGGTGAATTATTGAAGCTCTTTTAAACTGTATTTTTCAGTACAATCTTCTTATTTTATTTTAATATTTATTTGGAATGGATTTTAAGTGAATCCAATTTTTACACTATATGTATTATTATACAAAGTGTTTTATTTAATCAAGTTCAGAATTGATATTAACTATATAGTTAAATATTTTCTTTATATTTTGTAATTTCCTCCTTATTCACATTAAGATTAGGTTTTACATGGACTTAGTTGTTTATACTTATTTATCTATAAGCAATTATTTTAATTTTTTTTATATTATGTTCTCTATGTTATATTGTCATACTAATAATTATTCTTATCTTATACAATTGTGAATTACACAACTTATATGATTTAGTGACTGGCAAATATATTTATACTTAATATTATATAATTTGATAAATATTGCTCGGTATTTTTGATTCATGTTGGGAATTATCTAGACCGATATCAATTTACCAACATTGTGCCATGGAAAATTTTGAATATAATAATTACCCTGCAAAAACTATCATTTCAATAAATGTAAGAATAAAATTTGCAAAACATGCTCTTCTGCTTCTAATACTCAAATCACAAACCAAAATAGCCATTTGCCTTTCTGTAAAATTTTTAATTGCATTTATCGACTTTCGTGTAACATTTGTAATATATCTTATATAGGACAAACAAGCAATCCCATTCATTTACGAATGAATGTTCACAGAGATCACGTCAAAAAATATATCCCAATAATAATTTTCTTCCTACATCTAATAAAATAGAATATAAACATTTTGCTAAACATGGCTTTGAAAATATACATATTTTGGATATAAAAACTAATACAGTTGATAGAATATTTTTTGAAAACTTCTCTTTCTCCATATGGATTAAATCAATTATATCTAAATGGTAATATTGTAAAAAATAACTTTGTAGATAATCAATATTCTATTTTTAATCACTTATTTTTTGAAACCTTATTTAAATAATATAAACTCAGATAATCTCAAAAGATTTAAACGAGGCAAGAGAAGCTCGAAATTTACATTATTAATTTAACAGCACTTATCAATGGAAATTAATAAAATCTTGGATATTTGCGGTTAAGAAAAAAACATTTAAATAATGTTTATGCTATTTTCTTAAAATTAAATCTAACTAATAAACATTTTAATCATATTTTCTATGATTTGCTCATTACTGGATCAAAGTATTTAAAAATAAAACTTAATCAATTTCACAATAATAATACGCCTACTAATTCTTATTGTGTGATATCTTTTAAACATCCAATTTATAACTCTATAAATTTTGGGTCTATTTTTTACAAATTCAAACACTTATTGCCTATTCAGGATTTGAATGTTACTAAGACTTTTAAATACAACAAGCCGATTGGTAGACTTATTTTTAATTACAATGAAATTTCACAATCTCTCTCTATTGATAAAGATTCCATTGTAGATAATGATTGAATTTGCAAGGTAGACAAATATGCTGACTATATAAATCCACACTTGGGCCATATCGTTACAGGAGACTTAGCAATTGTTAAAGACGAAACGTTAAGAACCATTATGTCATTTGGTAGATAATTCAGATTACTATCCTGTTATAACTCTTTTAAAGTTTTAAAGTCAATCAATCTTGACCTTGATAAATATATTTATAAATTAGATTCTAAATACCCTCTGCCTTTAGAGGCATTTAATATGTGGAAATTCACTTTATTAAAATTTATTAAAAATACTATTTGTAGTATTAAATTGGCTAGATCTTTATATAATATTGATAATTTAAAACATTCCATTAACGATTTAGAAAAATCTTTTGTTATTACTTACGTTGATAAAGCCTCTAATAATTATGCTATTATCTGTAAAAATTTCTATATACAATTTCTGTTAGATTATTTAAATAACAATAGTATATTTAAACTTGATTCACACTCCATTAATAGTATTAAACTGGAAATTATCACTATGTATAGTGATTTAAATATTAATTATAAATTTCTTAAATTTCCATATATAGTGCTAATACCTAAATTTCATAAAAATCCTATTAAATTTAGGGCAGCAACTAGTGGTCATAATATGCCGACTATATAAATCCTACTACTGCGAGTAAATTACTTCTAAATTATTTAAATCTAATAAATGATAGTTTACGGTTTTCTAGCAATAACTACCTTATTCTAAATAATAGTAAAGAATTAAAGAATAAATTAACAGCAACTGATAAACTAATTAGATTTCAAACTTTTGATTTTAAAGATCTTTTTAATAATAATAAGATTTCTGATCTTTATGTAGTAATTTTAGCTCTATATGATGCTTATACTACTTATCATACTACTCATACTAAATTTCCTGAACTTCTTCACTTTGTACTTTTCAATAATTATATATCGCAAGGCAATAAATTATACTTACAAGTCTCAGGGATTCCACAAGGTGGCTGTAGTAGCAGTATATTAGCTAATTTATACCTTTATCATTATCAAAAATCTTTTACTTCCACAGATTATAAAATTTACAGATATGTTGAGAGAGATAATCTGGTTTGTTTGGTCTTTACAGACAACTGTGTCATATAGATATAGATTTCTATCCGGATAATTTGGAACTAATTCCTAATGAAGCCACTATTAGTAATAACATTAATTTTTTGGACTTAAATTTTATTATTGAACCTACTAATAGGCTAGTTACTAATTTATATGATAAAAAGCAAAAAAGACTGTTTTAACTTTAACATTAATAAATTATTACCTTTTAATTCCTGTAACTCGATTCAATTGTTTAAAAATATTATACTTAATCAGCTCTTTAGAATTTATAGATTATCTGATAAAAAATTTCATACTATGCATATTTATAAACTTAAAATTACTAGCAAATTATATAAATATCCAGCTTATTTAGTACATAGTATAGTTAAAAAGTTTGGAATGGTAGATTCTACTTAAATTCTCTCCTTAGTATCTTATTTTAGCCTGACATCCACTTTCTCTTGAATAAGCATTACCATATATTTACATGTTCTTACTGTTGAATATTACCTTTTATCGTTTTTTCGCATTACTGTTATTTCTTTCTCATAATTGGCAACAGCAGTTCTCAACTTTTTATTTTTTGGAATTGGCAACATTGGTCTCTTTATTCAAGGCTCCAATGGATTAGACGTATGCAATGTTTCTTCAGGTATTCTTGTTTCCTATTATTTTTCAATCATTATGCATGTTGTCCAGGTTATCAAAGTTTATAGATATAATCTATCACTGATATCAGAAACATGTATTTGGTGTTCATGTTTATGAAATACCTGGACTTGATAAAGAGTTTTATCGAAATGAACAATTCATTATTAGGCCTAAGGCTTGTCCACGTGTAAAGTTTTCATGCTTGGATTTTATTTGATATTATTTATCGATTCCTTTCCATCAGTGATGCACCTACGGGGGGGGGGCCGAGGGGGCCCTGGCTCCCCTTGGGCTGACAAAGCAAAAAGCGAAGGGCCCTGTAAGCGCAAGGGAGAACTAGGTCTGCCTTCGAGAAAGTACCAGATGCTCTGAAGAGTGAAGTCACAGGCGCCTCCCTGTCCCTGTATAAACAATGATCGGCGGGGACGCGGCTGTTTGCTCGGAAACTCGAGGATTTCGTTTACCAAGTGAGAAAATTGTGAAAGTGAATAAATAGATCGTGCCAACGCTTCGCGAATTCAGTGTTGCTGTGAGTTGAAATAAAGTGCGACGTGCGACGTTGCGTGGTGAATAGGTGAATTTAATAATGGTCCTGAAGTTTCAACTGATCTAACAGTGAAATGCATCTTTAACGATCAGTGTGTGTGTGTATGTGCGTATTTCGGCTATATAGCAAATTTTGTGCTTGAATAACTGAGGAGCAAGGTCAAAAAAACGACAATGAGTGAAAAACGAAAAGTGCTAGGCCAACAGACACTGGGAAATTATTTTTAAAAAAAAGTAAGATTGAAAATAGTGACGTTCCCAACGACGTTTTCTTGAGTTCTCGTTACATTGATGAGACTGCAGTCGAAGCAAGCAACATTGCCGTGATCCCGGGCTGCCTTCAAACGCTTGTGAGGAGGTAAAGGTAGGCCAAAACACAATATCAAACACAGTTGAAATGGAAATTTTGGCTGCAGATATTTCTAATTATGTCAAGAAATCTAACCTCACTGATGAAGATAGGATAACAGCGATAAAAAATCTTTGGGAACCATATGCAAATTACAATTTTCCAGCCACTGTCACTAGTGCTGCATCGAGTCAAGGAAAACCTCACCACACTCGGAAGTTCTGCTCATCTTGGCTGAGTAAGCATATCTGGCTAGCTTACTCAAAGGCAGAGGACAGTGCCTATTGCAAATTTTGTGTTCTCTTTGCACCCCATGAAGTCGGTTTAAGATCGACACAAGCCACAGGTCAACTTGTTTCAGAAGGATTTAATAATTGGAAGAAGGCCTTGGCGAAGTTCGGTCAACATGAAACTTTTTTCTATCATAAGGATTCAGTTCTCAAAGCCGATGAGTTCTTAAGGGTCACGGAAAGAAAAACGGTTCCAGTGGATCAAGTAATGGACAGAGGCGAGAAAAAACAAGTTTTGCAGAATAGGGCTATTCTTAAACCTATTATCAAAACAGTGATTTTTTGTGGAAGACAAGGGCTGGCCATAAGAGGGCATAGAGACTGTGGGGATTTGGACGTATTGTCGGAACCATGCCAAAGCGAAGGAAATTTTAGAGCCCTTTTGTGACTCCGAGTTGATGCAGGAGAAGAAATACTGAAAACTCACCTACAAGGTTGTGCAAAAAATGCAACTTACATAAGTTGAAATATGCAAAATGAGATTTCAGCATGCAATGATTTCATTGTGAAGCACATAGCAACTGAGGTGAATGAGGCCAAATGTTTTGCGGTTTTATGTGACGAAACCACAGATATTACAACGGTAGAGCAAATGACACTTTGCGTTCGGTATAACAAATGATAAGTATAAAATTGAATTTAAGATAGTGGAGAACTTCCTTAAGTTTGTTTCCCTAACTGAAACTACAGGTCGAGCAATTGCAGATGCTGTTCTTAAAGGCCTTGCAGACTGCAACAGTGATACGTCTTTCCTCCGTGGAAAAGGGTTCGATGGAGCTTCTGCAATGAGTGGGGAGTATAATGGCGCCCATGCAATTATATATGAGCAACACCCCAAAGCCCTCTACGTTCATTGTGCATCACACTGTTTGAACGTAGCCATAACTTATTTATCTAGAGTTCCGGATATCCGAAACAGCTTTGGAATAATAGGGAAAATCTCTAGTTTTTACAATACACCAAAACGAAACCTTGTTCTCACCAGCAAAATTAATGCAGCTAATCAGGGAGAGACAGGAATCAGTGCCAAAAAACTGAAGAAATTATGCCCTACTCGTTGGGTGGAGAGATATGATGCCGTCACAGTTATGGTTTTATTGTTTGATCAAGTAATTGAGGTTCTGGAGGAGATTGCTACCTAGAATGACAAGGAGACATCAACAGAGGCTCATACCTTGTTGTGTTCAATGTTAACATCACAGTTTGTCATAGCACTTTTTTCAGCTGACAGATTACTCAGCTACAGTGTTCGTCTGAGTAAAAAGCTGCAGGAAGTGAACCTTGATCTGGCAACTGCTGTGAGTGACGTAGAAGACGTTGCGAAAGCTATATCTATAATTCGAGAGAACGCAGAGAACGAGTTTCACCATCTGTTTGAACAAGCTGTTAAGAAGCTGGAACAGTATGGAGAAAACATTACTCTACCACGCCGTGCCACCAGATAAATTTACAGATCAAATCTCATGTATAGACTCCTGAAGAATACTACTGACTTTCTGTTTTCATTCCATGGATTGATAATTTCATCACTCACCTCCATGAAAAATTTCTCAAACATAAGGAATTTCTACAAAGTTTAGCATCTGTCGTTCCGAATGGAAGGCAGCCGACACTGGAAGAAAACGAGAGATTTGTTGCCTTATCAAGGAAATTTGCAAATGATTTAAGACCTAGATCAGATAATACTTTGAAAGCTTAACTACATCTGTGGTACATAAAGGTCTCTGCATTGAACAAGGAAACTAAAAGTCAATCGAACTGCTTAACTTTTGTGACCAAAGGACTTTTCCTACTGTGTTTGAACTTTTAAAAGTGTATGCCACCCTCCTAGTATCACCAGGTAGTGCTGAGAGGTCATTCTCCCCAATGAAGAGGTTGGAAACTTACTTGAGAAACAGTATGAGTGAAACCAGACTGAATGGACTTGCGTCAATGAACATTCACCGTGAAGTGGAAATGGATCCAGACCAGATAATAAATGCTCTGGCTACAAAGAAGAACAGGAGGCTGGACTTCGTTTTATGAATATGTATAGACCATAATTGAATAATATAACAGTATGTAATCATAAGAGGGTGGTTGAAAACAAGTATACAGTATAAGCAGACCAGAACAAATAATTTTATCTTCATCTATTTCTTAATTTGTGTTGTATTGTATAAAAATCTCTTCTTCTAATCATTTAATTATCTTGCACTGCACTGCAGAATTGTTAGTAATTTGATAAAAATAAATGTACAAAAAAAGACAACCGCCTTGTTAATTGATATGGCCTCTGACGATTTTTTCTCGGAAAATTTATCGAGGAGTCATCCTCCTTCATAAAAATTTTGTGCACCACTGCCCCCCCCCCCCCCCCCCCCTTAGGAATATTCTAGGTGTGCCACTGCTTTCCATTGATGTTTTTTGATTGTCTTCAGCTTGATGACTAGAGGTTTGCATTTATATTTCCACTTGATTGATAATTCTCTGTTTGATACTTTTATTTGTAAGGCATTTTGTAACGTTGGGTTTTTTTGAGTTAATTCTCTCTATTCTTTCATTGGATTTTTTAACTTTTATTTTATATATATATATATATATATATATATATATATATATATATATATATATATATATATATATATAAATAAAAAATGAAAGATTTTAATCGTAAATTATGCAAAAACTACTGTATGAACAAAAAAACCCATCTCTAGCATATCTGTTACAAATGAGTAACTATAGACCAAGACTAAGGATAAAAATAGTAGGTAACATATCACTACAATGGAAAGGGGGATGAGAAGAATATTAGGATACAAATATATATATATATATTAGGATATAATATATATATATATATATATATATATATATATATATATATATATATATATATACATATATATATATATATATATATATATATTTCCATTTGCTTGAAAATTAGTTGATTTATACTTTTATTTTGTAAGCCTGTTAGATAGTTTGGTTTTTCGAGTTACAGCTTCTCACTTTTTATTTATTGGACCTTAAAACCTTTTTATTATATATATATATATATTATTTTAGCTAAAAAGTTGTAACTTTATCCAGTTTGATACTACGATTTGAGCGCGCGCTCTTATAATGGTGTATAATGGCATTCTCATTTATCCATTTCTTCTATGAATCACTTGTTTAGTAAGGATTTTCATTTATGCTTCATGTTCATATTCTGTTTTACTTATATGGGTAACTCTCCTGTCTCCTGCTCTGATTCACTGGACGGGTCGGGGAGGGTCGCTATAAACGTTCGTTCTGCCTCCTAGGTTGTATTTTGTTATGTTCATTCCGGTGCTTCTAGATATTTTTCATACTGTTGAGGTTGATCGCACATACAGGTAGTGAAAGAAGAAGGGGTCATACCTCATGGTAATACACATTTTCCTAATGTTTCTTATCTCCAATTTTTCATTTTTTGGTGTCTGTAGTCTGAGTTTGGACATTTATAGTAATGTACTATTGCCCAATCTGAAACAGGCATTTGTTTAGGTTAATTAGAATTAAATACTCAGAACTGAAGATGAATTTAATTCTGGTTAATCTTCGAATTTGGGCTGGTGCTGTTCTTTTCTATTATCGGCATTATGGTCGTGGTTTTGCTTCTATGGTGATGTTAATATTTCACTATTACTTGAATTGATTATTTTTCTATCTTAAACACATTTCTTGCATTTACACCTTGTACGTTTATGCAGGGAACAAGGGGATTACCACCTTAAGTAACTGTATTACATATATGATTTATATAAAAATACTTTCATCTTAATGTGTAGTTACAAAAAATTTTTTCACCCCTCTTTACCACATGTCATTCTTATTCCATTCCTCAACTTATATATGGAAGAGGGAAAAAGGGGCTATTTTATACCAATTCAGTACCTGTTTTATCTATAATGTTTACTTATCATGTCTTCTTAAAATATTCGTATATATGAAACTCCTAGGTTGTATTTTGTTATGTTCATTCCGGTGCTTCAAGATATTTTTCATACTGTTGAGGTTGATCGCAGATACAGGTAGTGAAAGAAGAAGGGGTCATGCCTCATGGTAATACACATTTTCCTAATGTATCCTATTTTCATTTTTTCAATTTTTGTTGCCTGTAGTCTGAGTTTAAGCATTTATAGTAATGTACTATTGCTTAATCTGAAACAGGCATTTGTTTGGGTTAATTAGAATTAAATACTCAGACCTGAAGATGAATTTAATTCTGATTAATCATCGAATTTGGGACGG